>CP045900.1:21693476-21732769 GCA_013387185.1 Caligus rogercresseyi | reverse complement strand
TCTTTTTTGTATTTTATAAGATTTCCTCTTCTGTGCATTTATATAAAAAGTGAAACATATTCTTCCGTTTCGTCGTGTTTGAAGGGAAGAAAGAACCCCAAACGACCACTTTATATTTACATATTCATAATTCAAGGGTGATCTGACTTATTTCACATTATAGGTTTTATATTCTTGTATTGAAATAAAAACACCTTCACAACTTTTGTTGATTTTTCTAACGATATCAGCTCGTATTTCTTGTAATTATGGTAAAAGTATTTGTAATATAAATATAAAGAATTATTCTAAAAGAATACACAACAGAGTATTGATCTTCACATTCTTAAGTGAAGGTAAGGTGTTCGTTAATATTTTATGATATAATCTGTATTTCTGCCCCCTAAAGAAAGAAATGCTTATTACTACTATAGTTAAAATTTACAAATAAAATATAGCCCATTAATAAAAATCTGAAATGAAAATAGTTATCATTGACCTTATCATGAGTATACTTGATGCTAATTTATCACTTAAGGTCCTACCTAATCTTGTCTAGCCTAGGAATTGCAGAAAAGAAAAGTATTAATTACCTACTTAATATATTATTAAACGTTTTGATTTTTATAAAACATAATTTGTCTTACATCACTTATAGGAACTAGAATGGAGTCCTTAGACAAGATACTGCTCTGTAATAATTTTTTAAACACAAATCTGACTCTGGCCACTTCCGTTTCCAAGTTAATTACGCGAAGTAAAAGGGAAAAATTTCCTTTTAGTGTTTATACTCTCATTTCCTGAATAAACCTCTTCAACGCAGCACACAGTGACTCGATATTTAACAAAAAAAAAATACATGAAAAAGCAAGGCACTGAGTTTTGCACTAATATAACAAATATTAAAAGTATAGATATAAGTATAAAAATAGATGTCAAATGAGTGATCAAGTGTATATTTCGGGTGTATCAATCAGAGTATCTGTACGAATATATGCGGTAAATATAAAATAAGGATAAAATAAATATCCAAGTGGAAAGAGACTCCGTTGAAATTATTTGTAGAATCTTTGAAATAATATAAGGAATTTATTTCACTCTCATGGATTCAAATGTGAAAAGCTTGGTGTAATTGAAGATTCTATGGTCGAAACGCGACGTAAAGAATGGTAATAAGTCACCAAATTCTAAGATGATCGAATTTGTCAAAATTATGGCTCCAATCTAGGAAGGCAAATTAAAAGGGGAAGCAAGAAGCCTTGAAGTATCCATCCTTTTTAAATCAAGAGGTCCAAAATTTCCCTTTCCATGCATGAAGTCCATTGTTTTCGACTCCGAGACTAATATGGTGGGTTGATCCGGAGAATATTATATCATGGACATTGATTTCCAAATTGCAAGCCTTTAGAGATGAGACTCGAAGGGTGAGGAGGACTCCTTCATTTGCTTGTTGAGGAAGAGCAATGCCTGAGAGACTTCCTCTTCTAAACGTTCGAGTCCAAGAGACGTGTAGGAGGAGGCTTCATGAGTGGAGTCTCCGTAGTCATCCGAGACCCGGAGGGAGGAAGAGCAATGCCTGAGAGACTTCCTCTTCTAGACGTACGAATCCAAGAGACGTGTAGGAGGAGGCTTCATGAGTGGAGTCTCCGTAGTCATCCGAGACCGGAGGGAGGAAGAGCAATGCCTGAGAGACTTCCTCTTCTAGAATTACGAATCCAAGAGACCTGTAGGAGGAGGCTTCATGAGTGGAGTCTCCGTAGTCATCCGAGACCCGGAGGGAGGAAGAGCAATGCCTGAGAGACTTCCTCTTCTAGACGTTCGAGTCCAAGAGACGTGTAGGAGGAGGCTTCATGAGTGGAGTCTCTGTAGTCATCCGAGACAGATCCGGAAGAGGGGGATGGAGGGAGGGTAGATATTTGAAGACGAATGAGTAGGAATAGGTCATGAGGAACTTCCTCTTTTCACGATCCAGGTGCCCAAAGATTCCACTTCTATGTGTAAAGTCACTATTTCTCGATCCCGAGACTCTTCAGGATGATAATAAGTTAATTATCTCTCTCTCTCTGTGTCTCACTTGAAAAGGAGACTCCCCGATAGAATAGGCTAGTAGGTAGACAGGACAAAGGCAATGACTCTCTCTCTCTCTCTCTCTCACGGGAGTCCATTCCTCCCTCCCTCCGGGGTGCCCGACACGTCATCTTCTTTGAGCAGACGGAATGAGCCAGCCAACCAGCCTTAAGGAAGAGAGAGGAGGAGGGGGGTAATGTCCTTGAGGGTCTGTCTGTCTCCGACTCATCATCCTCTTTGATGCAAAGAGAATAGGCTAAGCACCCTCTGGGGAGTCATGTCCTCCTAAGCTTCCACTCTTTGCTCCATGCTTGATCCGAGGCTGTGTCACGATGAATTCTTCTCACAAATGTTGTGTTCGACGGCACAGCCGGCAGGCCACTCATTAGGAATCCTGGATCCTCAGAAGATTTCCGGGAAAAAAAACACTCAAATTCCAATGAAAGAAGGAAAATTACTCTTTATTGTTTACATACATTGTGACGTCAGTTTCTCTCTGTTTCTATCTCACTGGGTGAGTTATGAATTTCTCTAAAAAAGGGCAAAATGGAGAGGATTTAAAAAATATTCATTTGCTAATTTTGATTAAAATAAGGCATTTTATAGAACATTAAGCATATCAAATTAAAGCTTGATATTTTTTCTTCATATACATATGAATTTTTAATCATGTAAGACCTTTGAGTGAGGAACAGTGAGGATCAGTGAGTCTCTAAGAAAAACCCTTCATTTTTCGTACAAAATGACATATATTTTAAAGTTTAAATGTGCCAGAGACGAAGTAAAAATTGAAATGAGTACTTTGATCTAAGCTCTATCAAATCATTGCTTTTTATTTTTCTATACTTCAGTCCTTGTATGCCAAAAATGGCTCTGAATCTAAAAAATGCTAAAAAAATTGAAATCCATTTAGCTCTGAATTTATCACTAACTTTGAAAAATGAATACCATATTTGGAATCAGTGAATAAAACTCTATATGAATTATGGTAAATTAGTCCGACCTTTTTTGGCTGTTGGCCAGTGTAATTTATACGCCAGCACGATACAAACCCGTTTCTCAATTAGGATTCCTGGCTGCGACAACATTCCTTGGAAGTTTGTGGGATGATCTGGTGCGTTTTTACCCCTCCAGTTCCAATGGGCATCTACAATTTCTTCAGCGGAATTTTACGGGTTACAATTTTTTACAAAACACCATGTGAACTCTCTCTCTATAAATATAATGTATTGGTAAATGAATATTTTATATTTACTATATCTATTTGTTTTAACCATGTTTGTGGAAATTAAGATTTTTTAAGATATGTTCTGTTATATAATATTGGTGTGACTTTAGATTAGAGATCTAATTTTTTTTTGTGCCTATATGGTTTGATAGAATTGCATCCGACAGGATATAAATAACATTATAGCGTGTAAAATTAGTCAATCGAACCTAGGATCTTATCAATGAGGTAGACCAAAAAATGGCCATCCCCTCCTCGGGGATTCGAACCTGCACCCCCCACATTGAGAGTTGAACAAGTCTAGCACGCACGGCTATCGAGCTCCCTTGATCTAATTTAAACAAAAAATTTTATTTATATATTATTATATGTAATATCTCTAACTCAATAAAGTCTTTTGACAAAAAAATCCGAATTAGCAGATCTTTGAACTCTATCAAAAACTCAGGAAGGTACATTTTTATACTCAAATAAAAGTCCTGATACAGGACTCAAAAGACAACATAGTAAAAACAGTTAAATTAACGTTAACAAAAAGCTAGAAACGATGGCAGTAGGACACCTTGATGAGTTAATATTTCTTGCTCTACTGTTTTTAATGTATGCACCACTAAAATAAAATAATATGACTTAAAAAATGTATTATTGGATCAAAGTACGTTAGTTTCTAGCAAAAGAAAAAAGGAAAGGATATTTAATTTTGACTAAAGTGGTTTATTTCTGTTTAGGGACTTACGCAATTTTCAAAAAGAATGTTCGATTAATGGATAAATATTTGTATTTTAGTTATACTATCAAACAGATTTTAAAGGAAGTTGTATAACGAAAAAAATTTGGTTTTCTCATTTGAATAATTAAATATTTGTATTCAATATAAAAAGTCATTGTCTCTTGCAATATTGGTCTTGGACAGCTTTTATCTCTGTAAAAAGCCTCATTCATTAAGAAATATATTATCTATTGGTATAAAAGTAATTTTTTACTGATATTGACAATGTGTAATATCGATAACAACAATAATAAAATTGTCATATTGGCCTAAATATCGTTTTATTTGTATAACGTTCAAGTAATATAAATATAAACAGCTTTTTTAGATCCCTTTCATGGTTTTGAAATGAAAAAAGTATGAGATGTACAGTACATAATACCCCAAACAAACTACGTGGAAGGTGCAGAATCCAAAAATAAGTGTATTTTAGCTTGGTTCTATTTAGTTAAACGTTCGATGAACTATAATCCCATTTACTTTTTTCCTTGCTACCTCTTCTGCCGAAGTGATTTACCTGAGAATTTACAAATCTTATTGTAAAATATTATTATACTATGTTTTGCTACTTATATTTGAATTGAACTAACTTTTTAAATTTTTTGTTATTGTCAGATATATTTTGTTATGTTTAATATGATGTCTTCCTTTTATATTTAGGGAACTAATTTATACTACAATGTTTATTTATATATTATATTACGGTGTAATCTCTCTGAATAAATAAGTTATACATCTAAAAAAAAAAACTACCTCTCATTCGGATTCAAATAATGAAATTTGGGCTGTAAGACATTCATTCTACTATATTCAAAGGTCAAAGTAGTCATTTAAAGTGTTAATTGAGACGTCTTTGTCCGCATATTCATGTCTCCGATGAAGAATCAAATGGTTCAATGCGTTATGTATTATTTCTTTAATGTTTTTATATAGTTATTTATTTTGACAGTTTTTTAAAAAGTATAAAAATATAAATTTATGTTTTTTTCTCTAAATAAAATTTATTTGATATTATTTGTATTTTATATATCGGGTTGATTGTATTTTATGCTTGAATATTAAATTATTTGATCCAAACACAAAACTTAGCATATTTGTCCTTATGGATTAAGGCTTATTTTCAACACGAGTTTATTCACTTTTACGTTTATTTTACAAATCATGACAATTAAAAATAATTTGCGGCATAAAATGTTTTTGATTTATAATCATATATTTGTTACAATATATGAGGACAGCTAACTATATAATGTTTATGCATACCTTTACAGAGGTGAGTTATCAAACCATTTGATTAAAAAATACATAATATAATTAATTGGTGTTAATTCGATAAAAACCAAGTTTTGTTTTAAAGATATGTGTCCTTATTTCTTCCTTCCTTTGTACTTGACAGAGGCAAAGTATTTGGCTTTCCTTTACTTGTTCAAGCTTCCAAAAAGGAAATATAGAGGGCGCTTTGTCAATTAGCTTATTTTTCTTCAACATATATGTGCAAATAGATTGAAAAATAGCATTTGAAAAAACTGTTGTATATGGCAGGAAAAAGGAAGTTATTGAGTAGAGATGACAGTAAAATTTTGTTCGAGCAATATATAATAATATGAGTTGTAGTGCAATACAAGTTAAATATAATACATAGAAGCGTTGATATTTTGTTATTGGGCCTTGGATCATCTTCATTTGTTTTTATTTCTTTACTCATCAAATATATAAAATAATATTTTAGTTGTAAAAGCTATTTCTTCTTTAATTTTGTACTTATATATATGAATGTTTATATATACATTCTTTATACAACAAAAATATGATGCAAATGTGCAGATTCAAAAAAATATTTATTCGTAAAAACAAAAGAAGACACTCAGATCAGCTTAGGTCAGGGGACGGCAACCCAAAATGTTGAAAGAGCCATAGCGGACTAAAAAAAAGAAATGTGGTGGAAGCCGCAAAAAAATAAATAATAATTCCTTCATACGGTGCACATTTTGGTCCTATGTAT
Source organism: Caligus rogercresseyi (assembly GCA_013387185.1). Taxonomy (NCBI): domain Eukaryota; kingdom Metazoa; phylum Arthropoda; class Copepoda; order Siphonostomatoida; family Caligidae; genus Caligus; species Caligus rogercresseyi. The sequence continues at coordinate 21,726,724 of CP045900.1, read as the reverse complement.
TTCATATCCATCTTTTACCCATTTTCTAACGTTTTTGGAAAAGCTTCAGGGAGCCACAAAAGCAGCTGTAAAAGTAGCCGCATGGGCACCCTAGAGCCGCCGGTTGCCGATTCTGGCTTAGGCGTTTGCAAATCAAAACTTTTTGAGTTTGATGGTGCAATCCAACATTGAGAGCTGAATTATGTCACGAGTAATAATCCGATTTTTTTTCTGACGGATATAATTAAAGTATATTCTACATTTATGAAATATATTGTGGCGTCGGCTTAGCTTGTTAACCACTTTGGAGTAGCTGCCACACATCCACGCCCTTCGCTGACAACAGACTTGATCCAGGGACTATAAACATCCCTCAGCGTTTGAGGCTGTCTCAAAGATATGGGACTGGCATTACATGACTCTCCACTTGACAAAGACCCCAACGACCGCGACAGTAGCCCGGAATCTTGGTCTCATGACCCTAGGGAGCATGCTGTTGATCTCAGCTATCAAGCGAAAGGCTTGAACCGAAGGCCAAAGATGACAGCATTGCTTAATTTCATGTGATCACTAATCATTAACTGAATGACAGCGATCCTACGTTTGTCTATCATTGAACATTATAACTTTTTTGGACACTTAAAATAATGCTATCCCTACAAATAGGAAGAATAACAGAAGATATAATCCACGTAAAAAATTAACACCAAAAACAGACAGATCAGACATCAGATAATGGAATAATGTTGTCTTTAAAATGCAGCGGATTTGTGTTACGTACCCTGTAATAAACTGTACTCTAATCTTACAAAATACAGAAATTGTAGTATATTCAAGAAGTGAATATTTTTAAAAATTATTGACCGTTGATATTTAAATTTTATAAAAACACACCGTGTACAACATATAAAAATATATTTTATTCGTTAAAATTCCTTTTTACTTATTGTATAAAGTAAAATAATATTTTATAAAAATACACTCAATTTTAGAAGTAAAAAACAATTAAAAACGTGTAACACACATCACAGTGAAACATTATAGTTCAAATATACTGATTAATGTTCAAAATGTAGTTTTAGCTCCAAATGACTGATATATGTTTATATGTTTTCAATCAAATAAGCTCGGAACCTTGTAATACTACTTATAATTAAAGCGTTAAAGTAAAGGAGTGCATGCAAGGAAAAAGTAAACAAAAAAAAATTGACTAAAATTTTGGTTATTTTATTTAACTTTATATGTCGCTAGTCACTGAAATTACATCACAATCCTATTTAAAACCGGTTAAAAGGGATTAAGTTTGATGATTAAAATATAAAAGATAAAAAACGTCTCCAAATTATAAATAATAAGATAGGGCTCCGCAATGAAGTATTTGATTTCTGGCACGTAGTCATATGAGTCCAGTATGTCTCCACCTGGACATGGACATCGCCTCAGGGCACTCCTTGCTTGACCAATTGATGTTGGTATAGTACATACTTGCCCGTTTGGGCTCTTTCCTTTGCCAGGGCATCGGCGTATTCATTACCCGTGATATTACTATGCCCTTTCACCATCCCACGGTTAATTTTATATGGGATGACTCCAGGGCCAGTTTACACTTTGAAATGTCCGCGTTAAGAATTCTTCCAGGTCTAGTATTAAGCTCTCAACTGCAGAGAGACAATCGTTAGAATGAGAAGACTCTTGTTTCAGTCTTTTCCCGATGTAGACTTCCAACAAGGCCGAAATAGCGGTAACTTCAGCCTGAAACACACTATTGTGTTATCGAGTCTGAAGGAACCATGGTTAATCACAGCATCACCATCTGCAATCAGCCACCCATCTCCGGTATGCCCATTTATTTTTGAGCCGTCGGTATATCCAACCAGGTCGAAGTTTTCGATATACCATTTATTTGCCAATGTATATCCACGTTGATTGGTCCACACCAACGAGCCATCGCAAGGTATTGGAATACCATTTGCTTGAAGAAAGTTACCCAAAGATCGGACATGTCCTTTAGATGACAAATCCGACCATGCCAGTAATTTGTCCTTCCTTATCCTCAGTCTAGTCTGACATGCTATGCTCCATTATGAACAGATGATGTGGTACTAGACACATAGACCTCCATAGTAGCCGTTGGGTGGACCGCAAAAATCTACCACTTCTCAAGGCTGAATGTTTCCCGGATAGTGGCAAGGATTAGCGGGCACGTAAGCCTCTATAGACATCTCCACAAAATAGGCAAAACCCAATCTTCGGCATGCCGGCTCTGTGCAGAGGGAGATGAAACTCCCATTCACCTAATATACGGAATGCCCACGGATAAGGAGACAAATGGAGGAAATCATCCTGGAAAGTGAAGAGGAGAAGAAGCCTCTTGAGGAGTTCATTTTCAAAATATATATGTTTCTGTCGAAATTTAATATTTTTACAAATAAATTAGTTAGCTCCTAGACAGTTTACCACCGGCTGATACCGAATTAAGTTCCGGTGAAGTGGGGCTGATCTAGGAGCTAAACAAAAACATAAATAATAAGAGGACTTTGTTATTATTTTCAAAGAGCTCTAGCATCAAAGCAGCGCCCCTACCGGACTAAAGAAGAACTAAAATTTTGGCCAATTCCTTTGGGGAAAAAAGGGACGAAATTTTATGTTATGCATGCGCTAATTTACTTTAACACTTTACTTCTAATAATAATGATTATGATAGGCTAGAGTTTGTTGGGGTTGGTGGACCTAGTAGTAGTAGTAGTATCAGTTAGTAAGTCACCGTTCTTCTTGGAGATTAGGAGGAGGGGGGAAAGTTCGTATAAGACATCATCATCATAATTCAATAATAGATGTATAATATCTAATCTAAATTGTCAATTATCGTAAATTATACTAGGGCATTATCATTATCAGGGTTGTTATTATTTTCTCCATATTCTCAATAGATATGGACGGGGGAGAGTTATTCTTTAGGGAGGGAGAGGGTCACTTGTTGGAGCTCTTAGACGGATCAATAACACTACATATGTATCTACACATAAAATGACAACAACCTGACAAGTGAGCTCATTTCTGTTGCACTAAGATACTCATATCTCATCATCTTGTGGTCTCTCAGCTTAAAATATAAATGTAAAGCTCATCCGGAGCGATTTCAACTCTCAATGTGTCCGAAAGGGGAAAGGTCATTTTGATCGATTTCATAAAAGAGATCCTAGGTTCGATGGGATAAATTAATTATAGAATGTCGACTCAATATAGATGCACCTTAATCGAACCGTATATACAATAGAGGGAGCGCGATAGCCGTGTGTTAACGCGTGTTCAACTCTCAATGTTGGGGGTGCAAGGTTCGAATACTCCTGAGAGGGGGAGGTCATTTTTGGTCTACCTCATGATAAGATCCTTGGTTCCAAGACTAATTTAATGCTTTAAGGCTTATTTATATCCTGTCGGAAGCTGCAATTCTATCAAAACCATATAGGCAAAAAAATACAATACATATTCTAAATGGTGTCCAGTAATTTCATCGCGCGTAAATTTGTCGTGGACCTTTTTATAGCCGTTTCTTGTGTTGGGTATTTACCTGGCTTGCTTTTTTACAGTCAGTTGATTTAGTCGTTTTTCTTTTTGTAGTGGGTATTTTGGTCGCGAAGCTTTTGTAGGGTAGTGTAGTATTTTCCTCGTTCGTCTAATTCTCGTGGGTATATTATCACGTAGCTTTTTTGTAGTCAAGCGGTTTCCGCGCAATTTATTTCTACTTTGTAGACCTAATCTCGCGGGCTCAGTCGGAGTACCATGGGGCTTTATCTACCGTTTAGATTAAACCCCATGGTACTCCGAAAGGAAACCATTATTAATGTGTTTTTTAAATAGTAAAAGTATCTATCTATTCTATCTAAGGGAGATCGATAGCCGTCATGTTGAGGCGTGTTCAACTCTCAATGTGGGGGCGCAGGTTCAAATCCGAGAGGAGATGGTCATTTTGGTCTACCTCATTGATAAGATCCTAGGTTCGGTAGACTAATTTTAATGCCATAAGCTTATTTATCCTATCGGATGCAATTCTATCGAACCATATAGGCAAAAAAATCTATCTATATATATTATATATATTAGACTTGTTTAAATTTTTCACTTTTCTTTCAAAACATTTAAATAAATTATTTTTTGGTTCTCCAAGGCTTAAATAATCAACAGTAAAAATATTTTTAAATTTGGGCCCTCGAAATGCCTGCCACATGGGCAGTTTAGGGTTGCACCAATTAAATTGAGTTTTTTATTGTGATTTAGTATTCGAAATGAGATTGAGGTGAAAATGATTATCTAAAATTGGTATGATGAACAAAACATATTTTATTAAAAAAAGCAGTTTGTTTTGTACATTTCAAGTTTATTGGAGTAACCGACTACATATGTAGATACGTATGTTGTAAGAGAGCTATGCATGTATGTACGTCGTAGTACATATATTTCAACATTGGAAAGGAAGAAAAAATTATTTTTTAAATCAAAAAATTCCTATTTCAAATAATAGTTATTAATTATATAAAAATATGTTACAACAAATTTGGTACCCACCAATAGGAGTAGTGTAATTAGATATATATAATATATATATATCAGAGCTGGGATTCGGTTAGAAAAATCTAGTGCCGGTTCGATATTCAGTATATACCGAATATCGATCGATATCGATATTCGGTAGATTTTATAATATCTACAGTATCGATCGATATTCGGTACGGTAGATTAGAAAGAAAGAGAGATTTATTTATGTATCTGCTTTTACTTCTTCATAGCATTTAACATCGGACAGTTTATAACAAAGGACAATTAAATACACCATTTGTTATAATTTATTAGGATTATATTTGAAATTCAATACATACTAATCTTATATAAATTATATATGTACTTGGATTTTGTAGGAAATGGAAGGCTATATATATTTTTCATTTACTGTCTCTTATTGTCCGATATTAAATGCACTTTCAGGTACTCTAGTATTCAATGCATAGCATAAGCTTATATTGAATGTCTATTTATGTATCTGCTCTATATTACTATAAGTATAGTTGTTTATTTATTTTGAAAAGTTCAAGTTCTTCACACAAGGGAGCGCTTGGGCAAAGCGACAGTTGAACGAGATGTTTCTCTGCTATTGAAGGGAATAAGCTCTATATATCTTTTATGTTTCTATGTGAATGCTACAAAAGTCATACTTCAAATATACCGTACCGATTGTAAATCTAGTTACGGTCTATCGAATATCGTTTGATCGGTTCGATATTTGAAATCTGCCGTCGGTAGTATGACTACCGATTTACATTCGGTAGTTGCAGCTGAGATATATTATATTTAATATATACACTTCATTTCTAAGTACACTGATAAAATATCCACAACTGAGAGTGACTGTATTATTATTTTTAGGTGTGGATATCAAGTGCCTTATAGAAATAATCTTGAATTTCCATAAATCCCTTTCTTCTTTGGGTGGATTATTATTATTATTATTCTTTGTATATAGGAAGAGCCTGTCTCACACTTATTCTACCACCTTCCTGATTAATTCATATAGATCCTCAGGCAAAATTCAGTCTACATATAATAATAATATATAATAAAAGAATTCCCCCCAATCGTTTCATAAATAATAATAAAAACAATGAAGAGAAAAAGAGTGATATCCATTTTGAAATTAAAGGTCTGTCTACTCGAACAAAATGAGAACAATGGCCTGGCTTTTTTTTTTGTTGTTTATAGGAGTAAGGGCCAAGGGCAATTAAAAAAGGGGAATCAATGGGAACTGACCAGTGACGAGAAATTACTTCCGTTTCATAGTTTATTTCTCAAGAAGCCATGTGATTATTCATCAAATGTGTTGAGGGATTTCAAATTATCTGTTCATACAAGGTTTAATTATTTACTTCATTTTGGACTTCTAATCAAAATAATTAGATCTAAAGTTTGTTAAGGACCATAGACATTATTCCTCTAAAAGTAGGAGCTGAAAGGAATTGTAAACTGATGTTTTGATTTAATTTAAACGATTTATAATATTTTTTAAAAGGAAACCGCAACTCGAGTGACTCGAGATCTAAGCGAATCCACGATTGTGGAACATTAAATACTATTTTAGCAGAAGTATCTCTAGTTCAAGTGGCAATACTTGGCAACGCTGGATAATTATTTGATGTCAATTGTTGGTAACATTTACTGTACGTCGCCACGATTATCAATATACATATATAATTCATGTATTGGACAAATTTGTCTGCCTTTATGTTCAGTAGTATATCCTTTATTAATTTTATTCTACGTAAACACACCCAATTCGTAACTTCATAAATATGATTGAAAGATCTTGCATGACTGTTTGTTTATTAGTAAATGGTTTAGATATACATATGTTAGTTTTCACTACTTTTTATAAGACTTTGAGTCAAAGTTCGAGTTGAATAAGATTCCCGAGTGGTATACAACTTCGAAGCCCCCCGATAATAGTTTAGCAGAGCATCCTAATGTTAAAGTAACTAATTCTACGAAATGCAAAGTGATTATTCAATTATTGCATGACTTCGTCAATTTACTCCCTGCCAATATTGGTGTGCTCAAAAATCAGTTTGCATATCACATACATCCAATTCATAATAATATATATTACATCTCCAATAATGTTGAGCCACCTATAGTTAAAGTTGCTGGCCAAATGAAGTGCAAGAAAGGCAGGTGATCTATGAGTGTTTTAAGCGCAATATGTTGAACAATTGCCGTCTCTGTCAATAAAATTAGTTAGTTGATACAAAAGATATCTGCTAGAAAGTTAAGGAAATCTTTAATAGTTTTAAGGTATATTTAGATATTTAGAAAGGCTTTTTTATTTGTAACGTGTTTGCTTGTGGAAAAAGAATAATGAGACAAACAGTTGGTATTATGAAATAAAGCATTCGTTGAATGGTTTTAACATCAACACAAATTATCTCTTCGAATGAACATGCATCCATCATGGCATTTAATAATCCTTTTTAAATAGACATTTCCGATATTACCTTTACTTTAAACAAGCAGTTCCATGAGGCCCAGGAAGCTATGAATGGCTATATTTCGTAAGACATAGACATATTTAGTGGAGTGCGATAGCCAAGTGCATTAAGGCGAGTTCAACCCTCAATGTTGGGGCGGGGGTTCGAATACTCCCGAGAGGGAATGGTCAACTTGGTCTACCTCATTGATGAAAGATCCTAGGTTCGATAAACTAGTATTAATGATATAATGCTTATTTATATCCTGTCGGAAGCTGCAATTCTATCGAACCAAATAGGCACAAAAACCCTAAGGAAATATGGAGTTACCAACTGAAAAAGTTATGTTATTGATGAGTTATGGAGGCCTATCATAAGCTTAGGCCTAGGTATTTTTTTGCCTATATGGTTCGATAGAATTGTATCCGACAGGATATAAATAAGCATACTAGCATTGAAATTAGTCTACCGAACCTAGGATCTTATCATCAATGAGGTAGACCAAAAGTGACCATCCCCTCTCGGGAGTATTCGAACCTGCGCCCCCAACGTTGAGAGTTGAACGCGCCTTAGCAAGCACGGCCATCGCACCCCTTGGTATTTTCTTTTTTGACGTTGGTCTGGACTATTCATAGCACAAGACTTATTTTATTGACTAGTAAAATAGCAAATAAGGAAAAACACCTCAGCAAATCAAAAATTATATTTCATAAAGGTATCAAAGAAGTTGATCCAAGTCGTTTATAGAAAGAAGGCCGTCCTGGCTATCCAATCGAAAATCATATATGAGTAGCCCACGAGGGAGGATGCTCTGAACTCTCTGATCATAATTCCTATTCATAAATTAGTTTACACATATATTTACCCTAATGTATAAAATTTTTTAATATTTATTTTTGCGAATGTCTATTATATTTATAAAAGATGGATATATATTCGATATGAAGGAAATGGAGTTACATTGCTGAAAAAGTTATGTTTCTTGGTGAGTTATCGAGGCCTACCATAAGGCCGAGGTATTTCCCTTCACCCAGTCCAACTCTTCATACACAACCTTGAATCACGACTTTTCTCTTATCGATAGCAAACTTTAACTAGAGGCATATACACTCAGAGAGTGCAACCCCGCCGTCACGGGGTCCTTATGAGCCTTCCGAGGCGGATTTTTCACGACTGGGGCGGCGTAGAGGGACGGGGGAGAGTTCCCCTCGACGGAAATTCCGAGAGGAAGACGCTCCGGGCACCCGATTTCACAGCACAGCGACATCTATTGGCAGAGTAGGCTAACTTGAAATATTTATTAGTATTTAGCTCATTTTGCATCTAAAGTCTGCACTCAAAGATGTCAAAATTTAATCATTGTTCCTTTTGGCATTTCCAACAACTCCACAAAGTTCCATCCGCATCCGTTCCGTACTTTTTGAGTTATCCTGCGGACAAACAAACCAACAAACTAACAACAACAAACAAAACAAACAACCAAGCCAGTGAAAACAATACCTCCTTCGCGGAGGAAACCAAACCTTTTCTTCTTCCTCCCCTATTTATTTATTATTGCTTGCAATAGCAATTTGAAACACCCGCGTGCAGACATCAAAGCATCTTCCATTGCCTCCAGGCCTCCCTGCCATTGACAGGCATCCATGCAATTTCATGAAAGTAATTCCCTCGGGGGGGAGAATAAGAGGACTTATTGATGTTGAGTGAAAAGAAGTCCCCCCCCCCCCGCCTCAACTCACTTTGCATTAATCAGGACTCAATGAAGAATAACGAGCAAGGAAATAAAAGCAGAACTCCTTTGTTCAAAATATATTTAAATAATAATAATAATGATTTTATTCCTTCTCTTTAAATACCATTTGCAATATATGGGGACCATCCACTTCATTTACACATTCTCATAATTAATTAAAGGGGGAGAGAGAGAGAGAGAGAATTCCTCTGCCAGAAACCATTCGGGACAATATCCTGGTAATTGAGAACAGAATGGGTTTAATTGGAATAAAGAGTTAAAAAAAGGCTTATTCGTGAAATGGTTATTATGATGTCTATATAGTTTAAAAATATGAACCACTGGGGCTTCATCCTTTCTTTGCTCTTTGTATAATTGTTATATATTGTATAAACATTTTGAAATCATTTTTTTGAAAAAGACTTTTTGGCTGAAAGTAATTTTATATAAAAATATATACTTGAATACTTTCATTCAAAATTACAGTCTAAGTTTTTTTTGTTTTCATGGCAAAGGTCTTTATTCTATTCATATAATACATATAATATAATATAAAAATAGATATAAACTAGAGGCATATATCCGCCGCCGTCACGGGTCCTTATGAGCCTTCCGAGGCGGATTTTTCACGACTGGGGCGGCGTAGAGGGACGGGGGAGGGTTCCCCTCGACAGAATTCCGAGAGGAAGACGCTCCCGGCACCCGATTTTACAGCACAGCGACATCTATTGGCAGAGTAGGCTAACTTGAAATATTTATTAGTATTTAGCTCGTTTTGCATCTTAATTGCACTCAGAGATGCCAAATTTAATCACTTGTTCCTTTTGGCATTTCCAACAACTCCACAAAGTTTCATCCGAATCCGTTCCGTACTTTTGAGTTATCCTGCTGACAAACCAACCAACAAACCAACGCCAGTGAAAACAATACCTCCTTCGGCGGAGGTAAAAAGGGGGAGATTTGTGTTTGGTAAAAACATAAATAAACATTATAGTTAAGTTAAAGTCAAATATCAGTTCAACTATATATCTTTTGGAAAAAATATAGGTGACATTGCCCTCATCGCGAAGAGAATTACAACGAATGAACCTCTTCATCCTGGGAATTGAAGGCAATTCTTCTATCGGCTGCGGCAAGGTACGCTGCCTTAGACCTCAAGATACCTTCCCTTTTCGACAATTCGTGGACCAGGGCGTCGGAAAAAATTAAATACTTCCCATCGGTAGCACTAAGTCATAAAAAATTTAATAGAATAATTTTAAAAAGATTTTAATTAGTTGCCATCTGTGTTATAAATTTTACTCTGATATAATGCATTATATTATTATCAGTGATTTTAATTAGATGTCATTTGTATTATAATCAGTAATTTTAATTAAAACGTTCACTGTTGGGTAAAAAATTAAACTATAATGTTTATTTGTGTATTTTTTACGTATTTACCTCAATTTTAAATACATATTATATATTTTTTGTATATGTTTTTAAAGAACTGTGGAATAAAAAATATAGGTGACAAATCAAAAGAAAGTAAAAAATAATTGAAAACACATTAAGTTATATTTTTGAGAGTCTTTGTTTGCTTTACGTATTAGTCGTCGTCTATTCAGGAATATTGGATCCAAGTTTACATTGCTAATACGTATAAAAGTTTTGTTCTTAGGAATACCAATTAATAATGATATTTATAAAGTATATATATTTATATTTGTGTATATAATTATGTATACACACACACACTCACGTATATACATATATATTCGTTGATATACAAATGTTCAATAGAGTTTTTATGTTATCGGTTTATTTGACTTATATGTTGTAATGCATTTTTTGTGATATAAAGATTTATAAAAAATCTTAAGACAATCCAGCCTATATTTGAGTATTTTGACCTTTTAGCATCCGTATTGAACCTTTTTCTCTTTAAGCATTTTCACAAAATGAAAACTGATATCACATATATATGATGATAAAATTAGTAAAATGCTTATATATCAATGGATTTCCATTCTAGTTAATACCATTCATTCCAATTACTCGACGAATCACTGTACCAACTCATCTTGGATTGCCCGCCATCAAGGCAAAAAATGGTTTGGGAGTGCAATAGCCGTGTGCGTACAGGCGTGTTCAATTCTCAATGTTGGGGGCGCAGGTTCGAATACTCCCGAGAGGGATAGTAATTTTTGGTCTATCTCATTGATAAGTCCTAGGTTCGAGTGACTAATTTTATTGCTATTATGCATACTTATATCCTGTCGGATACTGCAATTCTGTCGAACAATATAGGCAAAAAATGGTTTTTCTCGAGGGAGCCATCAAAATATATATCATATAAGGAATATATTTATAAGCTGCATTGTTTTACAACATATTTTGATAAGTCATGATACTAGACAGGTACACTACCAGCTGATATCGGAATAAGTTCGAGTGAGATGAGTCCAATGTAGGAGCTATTGACGAACAATAACAAACAATTATAAAAAAATGGTGTCGCAACAAAATATTGGTTTATTTTTGGGTCAACAAAAATGAAAGTTTCTCTCGGAATGACCCGGAATACTCTGAAAGGCCTTTCAATATTCATATCTCCTCTATGCTTTCGTAATTATCTTTAGTCAAAAGAATGGCACAATCTCTCTTAATGGGTGTAAACCAATCACTCCATCTTCTTTTCCTGACCTTTTCCTATTCTTTCCTTTCTTCCTCCTTGATTTGTTACCTTAACCCGTCGTCGTCGTCGTCGTGGGAACTGCCAATTTAAATTTCACGGCTTTTTACTTGCGCTCCCCCTTCAATAACAAGACTGAAGAAGAAGAAAAAACAAGATGTGTAAATTCCAAAGCTTTTCTTTCTCTTCTTCCTCCATTCAATTAATCATCCTTGGAATGCTCTGGTTGAATGTCTTAACTACATGTTTAAAACCATTGTGAATCCCTCTTCCCATCCTAACCTCTTTTTTATACATATAGGGGGGTGCCCTCAATTCTTCTCAGGTCACATTAGATAATAAATATATATATATATATCATTATTTGTTAAAGGATTTGGCTTTTAATGTTTTTAAAGGAATAACTTTTCATTTTTTAGTCGAACCCTTAGTTTGAGATATATATTCTTGTGATGATATTTATGATAACTAAATTAATTGGGTTTTTTAAACGATACATATTCTTTTTGGTGGTTATTTAACAAGAGGAAGCCTCTTACAAGCTAAGTAATTAGCTTAACTCTAAGTTTAAAAAATAAAAGAGTGTATTTTTTGTAGTTTATTAATCAAACCAGTATAAGAAGCATACCTATGACGTAGGTGCTTCAGTATATTATCTGGGAACTTTTTAAACCTGCTGAAGGTTAAACTTGTATAACAACAAGCGTATAAAATAAACTTTTAGTTTCCATATATATTAAATTGAGTAATAGAGTCGCCAAAAAGGTCATTAGATCATCATAAGTTATTGTAGAAACAAAAACCTAGCTTTTTTAATAGAGTCACCAAAAAGGTCATTAGATCATTATAAGTTATTGGTAGAAACACAAATCTAGCTTTTTTAATAGAGTCACCAAAAAGGTTATTAGATCTTATAAGTTATTGGTAGAAACCAAAAACCTAGCTTAGTTAATAGAGTCACCAAAAAGGTTATTAGATCATTATAAGTTATTGGTAGAAAAACAAAAATCTAGCCTTTGTAGACAGCAAAAGTCAATGTTATTGGACTTTGCGTTATTGAGCTATTATAAAGTAAGTTTTTTTGACATTTTTAAAATTAATTTTCCTCCAAACTTTCCCCCGAAACTGCAATCTTCATGTATCTTTATTTATTGTTATAATTTGCCCTCCGATGTACATTCTCAACATACTTAAGGAATAATTTGAACTCCTAAATCAGATCCTTCGTACACTTTAATACCCATCAACCCCCCCTTATGTATATATTAAATAGACCCGTGAAAATGTGTATTGTCTGTGGTATATTTCTTGAGACTTTATTCTTAGTGTGATGAAGAAATAGTTTAATAATAATAATAATAATGTTTATTTTGAAGTTGATATTTATAGAAGCTAGATGTAGACGTGAGAAATAAAATTAATTTTTTAAATGAGCGGTTTCATCAATTACTATAAACGTTTCATTTTTTTAACTTTAGAAAAAAATCAGAGATCTTCGGAGACTTAATTATAGGGCAAATATTATTATAATAATAGCAAATAACATAGTAATAATAATATTAATAACATAGGTCCTCGTTTGAGGGATGGTGTTCGTCATGAGTAGTGGTTTTCTGGGAGGGAGAATTCTTTTTACATTGGCTTGGAGGGGGGGAAATTGTTTTTTTTATTTGTGTGGGAATTAAGGTGGGAAGATTTTTTATACAGTTCTTGGTGGTTACTTATTTATATATATATACCTATATATATGTTCAGCTTTGACCCTCTCATAAACGTGTTAAAGATCTGAATGGTAAATTCATTTACAAAATTATAATATATATTAATAAAATGATAAGTTTATATATTTGAATAATAATAATAATAAACCGGGACTGTTATATATATATGTATATATAAATATGTGTGTGTTTTTTAAAGAAGGAAGAAAAAAATGTAATCTAATAACAACAAAAGTTATTTTCCCCCTGGAGGGAAAATGATTGGATGACAAAGAAAGATTTATAGAGAGAGTAAATATATAATCAGTAAATGTTTTTTTAATAAAAATGTTTGATAATGAATCAGTTGGTTTGTATTTTCTTCCATGCACCAGGTTGGGGTTATATTCATGATAATAATAATAATAAGTAGAAGAAGAAGAAACACGTGTTTTTTTGGAGGAGGGCTGGGGGGGTCAAAGACACATACGTCATCATCATTAATACTGATTTTACAATTGCTGCTGTTCATAAGCCAAATTGGCGGCTTTGCATTGTTTTGTGTTATATCACAATGATTATTTAAAATTAATATTTGTGAAAACAAAGTTTTATAAATTATTATTGTTACTTATTTGGATTGAGGGGGCGCTTGGATTTATCGACTAACTTGTCACTTGTAGGGGGGGTGGGAGGGGGGTTGAATGTATGGGGATGAGTAAGGGGGGGGGGGGTAACTAAAGGACGTACAAAAGAAAAACTTCCTGTGTGTCATCATTGCTTGGCAACTTGTAGATAGGAATATTATCATCATTATTATTATCTATGTAAGGTTATTTTGGGATGAATATATATGTGTGTGTGTGTGTGTTGATTGCTGGCTTTAATCATTCTCTTCTTCTCCCTTGGTTGAGCTGGCAGGAGAGGACTCGGGGAGAGAGCTGCTGCTGCTGCTGCATCTATTTCTTCCTCGCAATCCTCCTCATCCTCGGCGGCGGCTTCCATTGGTTCATCCTCTTCTTCTTCGGATGGCTTGGCGGAGGGTTCCTTAAAGGCATAACTGTTCAAAACACATACACCGTTGATGGTTCACTTTTGGAAGAGGGACTATTCGTACTACTACTACTACTATTGTTATTGTTGTGGTTTGGAGTTGTCTTCTCGGACAATTCCCCGGATTCCTCCATCCACTCTGGTCGAACCCATTGTGGCGCTGCGGCTTTTCGCCTTGAGCGACTGCTGCTGCCACTGGAAGAATTGCCGCTGGATTGAATTGGAGGGTGGGTGCTTGAGGACTCCTCGTCTTCTTCGTCTCCGCTTTGGTGTCGTGCTCGAAGGTCGAGTCCTTCGTTGCCGGTCGTCATCTGTCGCAAGAGGGAAGAGACGCTTTCCTCGCTGTTGCCAGCGGCGGCGGTGGCGGCGAGGCTTGCCGAGGCGTTGCCAGATATGTCGATGAGCCTCTGGTGGAAGAGTAGTCTAAACTTGATGGGGTCGAAGGCCATTCCTTCTTTGCCAGAGAGGATTGCGAGGTTCTCCGCGGCGCCAGGTAGTTGTTGTTTCAGCCTCATTCTGTGGTTGTGGAACCAGTTGGATATGCTCCGTGCCTCTAGGTTCAGCTCCTGTGAGAGGAACTCCATGCAGGCGTTGGAGGGATAGGGTCCAGGGCGAAGGCCACTTTGAGACCCTCCTTTTGCTCCTCGCTGAAGAGTGCGCGGGCTTCTTGATGGGTTGGTCGCTGAGCTCGGAGGTGTCTGCTGGGCTGGAGCGGTCCGAGGAGTTGGAGTCCCCGCTGGCGCCACTGCCCGCCGTGAGTCCCCTCTTGCGCTTGGCCAGCTTTTCGCTCTTGAGGAGTGCCAGCTTCTCAATATTCTGGGGGTCGTTGAGCCAGAGCTGCATGCGGATGAAAGGCTCCCGGCCCTTGATGCTGAGCATGTGCCAGGGCTTGGGCTTCGAAAGGAGTTCGCTCACGGAACCCTGGGAAAGACCCAAAACGCTCTCCCCAAAGAGCTGCCAATAGAAAAGTCTGGACGTTAATCATCTACCATGCATTAATGGCAATTAATAGGTTCTTTGAAAAATTACCAATTCACAAAATAATTTTAGAAAAAAAAATAATACAACGAATTATACTGAAGAAAAGAGGTTCGCGAATGTATTTTAATTTCTCATATTCAAAGTTGTTAAAAACTGAATTATGTATTATTTTGCTTGTAACTGACGTCATTTCACAAATAAAGAGTTAATTTTAGGCAGAGCGAAGAAGGCTTCTCATCTAGAGTGATTCAATATTGTAAGCTGATGGCATTATCTTCCAAAAAATACTCATAAAAAACTTTCACTACATTTTCACTTCATGTACATAATGTTTAACTTTATATGCCTTTTTCAGGCATGACGTCAGAGCAATACATCGACCTCTTGTGACATGTACAATCATTGTGGAAAATAAGAAGAAAATAAAAACAACGGGCTTCATTTTACCTTTTGACCTACATTGTTTGCCAAGAGAACTTCTTTGGCTTTGGTGGTTATGGCTTGAGTGTCTAGTTCTTGGGTGAGTGCGGCCATTTCGTAAAGGCTGGGTGAGGGTGCGATTCCGCCGGCGCTTGCTGCTGCCGCTGCCTGGACTAGTCCACTGCTGGAGGAAGAAGGTGAGGAGGAAGATGGGAGTGTTGGAAGAGCGGCCTTGTTGTTCTGCGCCAGGATCTTTCGATGGAGGGCCAGAGGGTCCAGGAGAGAGGGTGAGCTCAGATCCCCTAGGCGATCGGAGTAACTGGAGGTATTGGATGTCGGGAGAGGGGATTCCATTAGGGACTTGGGGAAGTCGGGAAGCTTTGGCATTGGTTTGATATGGGGGGAACTGCAAGAAAAATGATATAAAACATAAAGATCCATTTTGATGACTATTTGAGAGACAAAATTAGCCTCTATTAAAGTAGAGTTTCTTATAAATTACATTATTTCAAAAAGACTATTTTAGGGCTCTGTGGAATAAAATTATATATTTTTGAATATGGGATATTTTTTCATACTCAAGTATGTGAATTGTATGAGCGGATTGTTAACTTACAGTTAGGTGCGCTAGAGTATCCACCCGTGCGCATGAGTTTCTCAGGCGCAATCTTGTACTGACTCGCGACCAGTTTATGGACCGCATGTTCGTCCTCGAGGAAGAGCTTCATTCGAATAAAGGGCTCTCGCCCCTTCTGTGTGAGCATGTGCCAGGGCTTGGGCCGGGCAAGGAGGTCCGACACAGAGCCCTGAGATAGACCCAGAATGTTTTCTCCAAAGAGGCGCTGACTGATGGAATATTGAGAAAGAATATCTCGGATCTGAATCAGAGAGAAACAACAATAATAAGATTTGTTGTTGTTGGATGTTTCTTTATATGTGTTCTTACCCTTCGCACAGTGTCGTCCGTATTGAGATGTGAGAAGCGATCAAATTGCTGCTGAGTGATTGGCGGGAGAATGGCCCGGTTTGGCCTTGCGTTGCCGCAGGCCGAGCTGGCCGTTGGTGGCTGGGTCACAAGGGAGTTGGTAATGGAGGCCATGCGTTGAAGTGGGCTAAGGGAGGCTGTTGAGATGGATTCCATCCCGGCGAGGCCGGAGACGGGGCTTGCTGAACCGGATGCTGGGTTCGGCAGGCTTGAACTACTATTGAGGGGAAGACTGGGGAAGAGTGAGGATGAAGCTCCTTTGGCTAAAAAAGATAAATACAATCAGTACTTGGTGATTAGTTTGTCTGATCGCTTAACGTGACACACTGATATATATTCGAAGGCAATATAAAATGAAGCGTAACTTCCGTCTTGTTTAAGTATCAGGGTGGTGCAATTGCAGTAGTATGTTATATTCCAAAAATGCTTGGAGATATTCTTTTATTTCAATACTGAACCACCTCTTATAGTCGTTGCAAGGTAATAGTTGGACCAATTCAAAATGGTATGCATTATTTATGAAACGAAACATTGAAAGTAAGACATATTAAAGAATACAATGCCATTTTGATCTGAAGACAACAGAGAAGTTAAACACCCTAATATTTTGTGATATATATTTAGAAGGTTCAAAGTATTTTTTGACAAGATTTTATCAGATATATAAAATTTCTTAGACATTTCTTACGTTCATCATTATCCGTTTTGGACTCGATTTTGATGCTTGGAGAGGTTTCAGCAGAGGATACGAGGGTTGTCATGGCTGGCGGGGTTCCCGGAGGAGCGGCAACTCCATCATCCGAGGAGTCCTTTGTGTTGTTATTATTATTATTGTTGTTGTTGTTGTTTTGACCATTTTGGGCGTTCATGGCAGCAGCGAAGGCGTTTTGCTGGATGCGTCCAAGCTCTTGCTGGTAGATGTCCATGGCCCTTTGAATCTCATGTGGACTTGGTCCTCCGGCGGCTGCCAGGGGACCTCCCGGGCACCGAAAAGTCCTGGCGAAAATAAGGGTTGATGAGTTGCTCCTTGGCGGCGGCGCCACCATGGCTCATGAGGCGAGAGAGTTCCTCCTGGTAAATCTTGGACATTCTCTCATGGGCAGAGTCTTCTGGCGGGGAGTCTTGCTTGGCGGACTTGTTGGCATCGTTGAGGATCTTGGCGATTCGGTCGTCGGGGCCCTCGCTGCCAGGGTTGTTGGCGTTGTAAGGGAATGACCGCATGGCACTTGATTCTGAGAAGGAGATTTTAAAAGGGGGAATGATAAGTAACTTAATATATAAAAAATAAGTCATTCTCATTAATAAGTACTTAAATATTTTTCACTTTAATTCATGTGAAATCTTTATTATTATTTTTATCGTAAAACACGTGGAATGCTTTTCTATATTTAAATGTCCGAAATGCTGATTATATCAAAAACGAGATAAATCTAAATATTGTATTATGAACTAGTTATTATAATATTGATAAGGCAACCTTAAACTTCTACTAAATCAGAATTAGTTCATTTAATTATGTCACAATATATTATGCTTAGTGCAGAAGCAGATGGAAGTGATTGTATATGTATATGCGATCCGCCAGTTCAAATAGTATGTCTTGTTTTTATACATTTAAGGTAAGAATAGTATTATTTTATATATATCGAATATTTGGTAATCGACTCTGAAGTAGACTAATTCATTAGTTTGATAATATAATTGCAAATTGAAATACATAAATCAACTGCTCGCCATCAAATAGATCATAAGGGAAAAGTAGAATATTTTAAGAAACTAACGATTCTCAATAGATCGATTAAATGATGAATAACAGATAGCAAAAAAAACTTGATAACCCAAAAAATAACAACTTAATATAAAGTAAAGATATATGAAAGTCAAAAACTTATAGGCCTTTTAATTCTATGAAATAAGAAGACAGTTTAGCCCTGTGTGGTATTTTTTTCTTACCTTTCATAAGCATACCAGCAGCCGTTGCTTGTGGTCGAATGAGTTCGCCTTTCCTTGGAATAAGTGTTTTGAGTAGGAGAACCGCTTGTTCGTCGTATGCCAGGCGTGCATCTTCCGGTAGGAGTCGCGGCCCTTCTCCGTGAGTTTTTCCCAGGTCTTGGGCTTGGAGAGGAGCTCAGAGACGGTTCCCTGGGATAGCCCCAGGACATACTTTGCAAAGAGTCTCTGTCCAATGTTGTGAATGGAAAGGAGTTCCCGGACGCGTCGGGATGTTCCCAGGGTGTCAAGAGCCTGTCCGGAGTACTTTTCCATGTTGTATCGGAGCATGTCCTGGAGACGTGCCTCCATGGGGTCGGACTTGGGGATCCGTTTCCAGAGGAGAGGAGCTGCGTGTGGGGCAAAATGAGTTGAGGGGGAAAGGAAGGCGGGTGGTTGGGCTCGCCGGGGCTGACGGAGCGGCCGTCCTCCGAGGAGGCCTTGGATGCTCCGTTGTGCGTCGTGGGCGGGACCGGATTCGTTCCGGGGAGGATCGGCCGTTGGGGAGGAAGCGGGGAAAGGGGGTCGCTGCTGCTTCCAGGGTACGAAGGGTTCTTCGGGATTGCTTCCCATAAATTCCATTCCGGTAATGGGCGGGAAGAGGCCGCGGCCGGGTAGGAAGTGACCTCCACCCTGGAGATCGGCGAAGGCTTTCAAGGCAGGGTTGCTCTGAAGGGCCTTGGCACGCTCCAAGAGTAACATTTCCAGTGAGGGACCCCCGCCAATGCCGCCCTTTAAAAGCCTTGAAAGAAAATGAAATGGATGAGTGAAAAACTTAACTATTAAAAAACTGGGAAAATGTGTGTGTGCACGTTGAAGGGAAAAAGCGATTAGAAGTTGCGGGAGTTGATTTATTGGTAAATTGATTGACTATGTAATTATGATGTTTCGTAAATATTGATTTACTATGAGAGAAATATTTAAAAAAAGAAACGTGATCCAACTTGTATCTACGCTCAAGAATAGTGAAAAAATATAATAATCATTCTTATAAAAAATTATTGAAATATAATTTTTGTTAATGACGGAATTTATAAAAAGATGTAAATATTTATAAAAATATGTGGAAACATTGATTTTCATTGGATGGTAATGTTTCATATTTAATTATTAATATTATATCTACTAAATATATACACTAATAAATACATCTATTCTTAATGGAATAAGAAAACAGCTGTCGATATGAATAATAATTTCTTAGTCTTTAGTTTAATCTTAGATGTAAAAAAGTCGAATATCATGAAATATAAAAAGGTTAGGAATATCATAAAATAATTAGATTTTTTATAAAAAAACATTTGAAGGAATTCGTAGAGATCCTCGAAGTTATTAGTATTTTTTAAAGCGAAGAAATGATATTTGCTTTCATTGAATGTAGTGTCTATGGTTAACTTGAGAAAAATGCTAATACCACCAATGAAATCTATTTGAGCCTTAGCCATAAGAGTATTTAATTATTAAAGAAATTTGTAAAACAAACTTGAAGAAATAGTTGAATAAAGTTGTTATATCTTTATTAATATTATTATTTTATTACTTTTTTTACTTCCTCTAATCCATATTTGAGTTTAAAAATAATTTAATTTTATTAAGTATAGACATTGTGGCTTTACTCTGTAGCCCAATTTAGATCTTAATCGATTTTCTGAAGCACATATAAGTTTATTTTTTTGTTGATACAAATAGGAAATTAAATGCTCTTAAATTAAAACCTAGTAAATTTGGTTAAGCAATTGAGATATTTTATTTTTAATGGTTTATATGCGCCAATAGTATTACATTTTGAAGTATCTGAAGGTGTCATTTTATTTATTATTTTGTATTAATTGTATAACTATTTTAGTGGTTGTTTTTTAGTGATATTATTTGTAATAGCATTTAGCAATTTTAAGTTTCTTCATAAATAATTAATATTTTATTCCATAGCTGCATTTGTAATTCGCAACGAAATATACCATTCAATAAACAGAATAAAATTGATTATGAACAATAATATAGATAAAGACTTCTACGGTTCTACCGGATTAACTTCCGTTGAGGATGTAGTTATATGCTAAACGATACAAAATAATGGAATTGCTGGAACTTCCTGATGATTGGAGGAAAATAATTCGGTGTTCCACGTCAGGGATTCACGATGGGAAAAAATTTACGGCCCGGTTACAGATTTCCTCCATTGCATCATTTTAAAAAATCATTGCAAGGACTGTGGCAAATTATATGTCAACACGTTAATTGCCTTTGTGGATTGTCCTGCGATATCAATTTGAAGACCTTTCTAGCTCTTAATGTTAAGGGATTGAACAACTCTCCAATAACATTGGAAAGGTGTTTTATTGTTTGGTTTTCCAAAAAGCAACAAAAAAACCGATCAGATGCTTCAAAAGCGATTACTTATACTATCATAAATGCTAAGGCTCTTATTGCAAAGAGGTTGACCACCAACGAATACATCCGATCCGAGGAACTCAGAGCCATAATGCTCTTAGCGGCGGCGGCGAGATATGGAGCACTTTCGCTACGGATACCGTCAGTTGTGGAAGACTCTTGGAGTGTCGCCGCGAAAGAAATAAAAATTTCCCATCAAAGTCAAAGAGTCTTTAAAAAATAATAATAAAACTATTGAAATTTTATTGATGTTTTTTAAATATTTATTTATTGTGCATTCTGTGTTAAGTTATTGTTTTTATTGGTTGTGCATTCTATGTTAAGTTATTGTTGTACATTCTATGTTAAGTTATGTATTTGATTTGTTTATCTTTTTTTGAAGTTTTAATTTTAGACTAAAATTTCTATTTATGTATTTAATAGACAATCACTTCATTGAAATAAAGATTTGTTAATAATAAAAATAAATTATTTTTGTATTTATATTTACAAATGGATACTTTGTTTGCTTAACTCAGTTCCGATGCATTTTGATTACGTTTCTTGATTTGATGAGTAAATATATAATACTAAAGGAATTTCTTACTGTATTTCTTGCTTGAGATTTCGTAGTCGGACTGTTGTTGGAGCTGTTGCTGGAGTTTTTCAATGGTTCTGGAGGCGTCCATGGACTCTTGCTTCAGCTTTTGAATGGTGTCTTCGGACTGCTTCCGGAATATCTCGAGGGTGCGATGAAGCTCGGCCACACCAAGCTTTTCCGGGAAGAGAGGAGTTTATCCACACATTCAAAGTTCTGTAGGAAATAGTGTATAATTATTTATTGATTCAATGCTGTCTTAAAATATATAGTAATAAATATATCAACTAATCTTTTTTTTAATTGTACTTATATATTTAAAAAAAAGTGAAAATCAATCATTTTTCCATGTAAAAGAATAATTTTCGACTACCAAAATATTACTATTTTATTAATATGTATATATATAATAATTATTATAATTCCATAATAAGATTATTTAGATTAATATGTATATATATATCCGTAACTATTTATTATACAATTTTCAAAGGTATTAAGAAATCTAAATTATAAATAACCCTTTATTGTATATTTTGGATAAGTTCATCTTCATACTATTATAAGGTACAATTATATTTATTATGAATAGTTGAATTGTTACTCTTTCATAAGATTAAAAATATGTATATCGAGTGAAATCTAACCAATCAGCCAATGCTTTGACTTGAATATATTGGTGTTCACACACACAAAAAAAAGAAGTAACGGGGTCAATCGCTTTCTCTTTCTATTTCCCAATCAGAGAAGCAAAAAAAAAGACCTTCTCAGGTGATGGGAAGAGAAGAAAAAGTTGACTTCAATAACAACAACAAAGAGAAGAAAAAAAGTAGGATTTTCTCTCTTTGATTGGATAGAAAGAAAAAAAGAGGAGTAAAGAAGACTTTCTTGAGAAGGCCTTTTTCGTCTTCTTGAGAAAACCCAATAGAAAAACCTATTTCTAAGCTATTAGGTCTTTTCTCTCCCTCTCTCTCTGTGTGTGTGTTTGTTTCTCTATTTCTCTTAGTTGCTTGTCTTTAAGACGGAGAAAAATAAAAAAAAAAGGGGAGAGAAGAAGAAAAGAAAGAAATCCCACAGAATCATGTCAATAAAATCAATCGATCCATCGACCAATAGGAAGAGGGCTGCTCCCTTACCTGATGATGAGGACCGCCGCCTTCATCTGCTGCCTGCTCTCGGACTCTGAGGGAAGATGCATCATCCCAGGCTCCTGGCGGAGACTCGGGCTGAGATTCCTCGGGGTTCTCATGGTGGATGTGGTGGTGGTTCTCTGGGCTCAAATAAGATCCACTCCGAACACTCTCCATGCTCGAATTCTGCTCACTAAAAGACGCTCGCTGAAAAGCAAGAAAAGCATATAAGAAGACTCTACGCGGAAGATGCTCTTCCTGCTGCTATATGATGCCTTTTGATAACCCATTGTTATTATTATTATTATTATTTGCCCGTCCCATAAATTATTATTGAGTTCCCTCTGATTGGTTCCTACGAGCGCTCCAGGTAAAAATAATAATAATAACAACCTGAACAATGAACGGGGTGCAGAAGAGAGAGAGAGAGAAAATCAGGTAAAAATCTTGGGGGTTGCTGCTCAAAACGCCAGACGATGAACAACCCCCCTTCCCACAAGCCCACCAGACAATTTAAGAAGCATTTACAGTATATATCGTTGTTGTTCTTAGCATTATACCCCTCAACATTATACATGCCCAAACCTATGTTATGTATTAAAGTTGATACACCCTAACCGTATAATAAAAATATAATTAGGGTGCATCAAGTATATCTATAAAAAGTGTGGTCCATTATATATATATATATATATATATATATATGCTATATATATATATTATATAGTTAAACTGCATTGAATACATATGTAAAAAAGATTGACACCTTCAGATTGCGTTATTCCTAGGAAGTATTTAAATCAAATATGTAATATTGGCTTGGGACCCTTTATAAAAGCTTTATAAGGGACAAAATGCTTAATAACATAAATGCCTTCAAATATATATATATATATATATACATTCATTCTTTAAGAGTGTATTATGTTTATACATACATATATTAGGGGGTATCAAATTAAAGTGTTTATGTATATACAGTCTCTCCTATATACGTATTGCAGAGAGTGTCTGTGGACACCTGGACAAGCTCAAGTATAGCTGGAGGAGGTTGTATATATAGAAAAACAATGGCGTCGTATGTATATATATAAACATATATATTTAAAAAAGCACCCCCCCCCCCCCCAAATCAAATAATCGATGACATCGTTGAAAAAAATAAGGGTGGGTGGACGCTTTTGTTCGAATAAGAGTTGTTTCGTTTATCAGCGGGGGAGGAAGCTACTATATACATATATATATTCTTCTTGATAGTCTGAGCACGTTTGAATGGGCTTTTTCAATTTTTTTAAAAAGATATACGAACGAATTTTTTTAATTATGACGCTACAAATTTAATATATACATATATATATTTCCTTCTCTTTAATTCCAGCCCTTCTTCTCCCTCTCTTAATGTTTTAATCACCGAATTTCTAATTAGTCTTCTTTGGAGTGAGGGTGGTAACGCGTAGCCAAAGAGAGAGAGAGAGGAGGGTGGTTCTAACCCCCCCTCCTCCTCCTCCCACGACTCGTCTAATGAACGATGACTCACTTCTTGTTATTGTTTTAATGTTTGGAAAAATAAATACGTACTGCAGCAAATGCTCAAAGAGTGAACAAAAAAATTAATGAGTAAAAATAGTCGGGAAATCATTGTTTTTATTCTTCTTATTGTTATTTTTAAAATGCTATAAGAGTTAAAAAAAGAGATGAATGAGTAAAATACGAAATATAAAGTTGGGAAAATGTTATTTTTTTAAATAAATATCTGAGAACGTCTTTCTAATAGAATAAGTTTGTGCTATCAGAAAGTCATACTAAGTAGTAATAATATATAATATATATATATATATATATATATATATTTCAACCTATATGGTTCGACATAATTGCAGTATCCAACAGGATATAAATAAGCATTATAGCATTAAAATTAGTCACTCGAACCTAGGATCTTATCATCAATGAGGTAGCGGACCATAAAATGACCATCCCCTCTCGGGAGTATTCGAACCTGATCCCCCAACATTGAGAGTTGAACACGCACGGCTATCGCACCCTTGGTTAAGTATAATATATATTACGAATGTGTTAAAGCGATGGATAAAAAGTGATTGAATCATATATAAGCTATATGAATAACAACAGTAACTCATGAACGATATCTGCTTTGATAATAAAATCGATATAGAAAGGAATTTTTATATAATTTAATAAGTTGTAAAATAATATATAAACAGGAAAACACTGACAAAGCAAATTCTATTGATTATTTACAAAATGCGTTTTTAAGAATCTATAAATAGCTCAATTTTTATATTAAGGAAAGAGTATCTATTTACAAATATTAATAGACTCATAATGACAAAAGTGGTGTATTAATTAATAATTAATATAGTTTATATATATATATCATAATATAGAAAGTACTTTATAAAGACATATTTAAAAAACTGAAATGGTTATCAGTTTTAATACTATTGTTTGCTGTCAACAAACATATCGAGAGATACTATATATATTTCACGTAATATAATAAGTAATTTGGCCCAAATTTCTCGACTCACAGGATTAATTGGAAGAAGCTATTTATAGAAATATAACACACAAAGCAAGGCTTATCACTTGTCCCTTCCCATATCAAAATAAGGAAATATATATATGTTAATTGTGGGCATGGGACTCCCAAGTGTATTCATTTATAGATTAAGTGCAAATTATTTATAATTAAAAGCTGTGAGTACAGGATTAAAACCTTTTTTCCTTATATTAGTATATATATTGCATTATATTGCACAATGCGTTTTAACATTCTTAATGCCTTTGTATAACAAGTTTATTGAAAGAATTGAACAAATAAGCAATGAGTGGAATGATTTAAATTTCAACATTTTAAGACATTGAAAAATAGTATTAAAAACTTGTCAAAAGATGTATATTTAACGTATTAATTGTTATTATAAGGGAGATTGTTGTTAATAATCGTGTATACCACAACCTTACCAACGTTTGTAAAGTATTTTGAAAGTCATTTTGCATCATGTTCATATTGATGAGAAATCAATATGAAGCTTTTAATTGCTTGAATTATAAGTAAAATGACTGAAAAAGTTGATGAATGCTTACATAATATTTACAGTATATATTTAAAGCTATTAAATATTACTAAATACTAAATAGTATTGAAGGAATAGTTTGTTAACAGAGAGGCAAATTATTTAATTTCAATAGTTTATATATATTTACCAATTGCAGTGGATGTAAATAATAACAATAGTCTCAACTTTACTAAAAACAAAACTGATGCTATGTATTGTGTCGTCATGAAGTCTTAAAATATTTATAATTCATATTTGAAGCAACCAAACTTCCGACTCAAACAATAGAAAATTATCTAAAAATATTTGTCAACGATGAAATATTTTCTCCTCCATTTATTAGGCAAATGATAAATGTTTTTCCTACTCTAATCAATGCAAAAAAAAACACATGTTCTATTTGTCAATTTAGAAAAACAAACAATGTATTTCCTTATTTTTGTAAATAACTAAAACGTCATTCAAAGCTGTAGAAAAGCTGACATTATAGTTTATCTAATTTTTTTTACATAAAAAGTTACTTTTGTGGCTTTAAAAAAATATATAAGACAATCTTTAAAAAGCATATCAAATTGATTTTTATATTAAATAATTGTAAAGAAAATTAGGACACTCTCTTTGCATTGAATACACAAATAATAATACTATTTACAAACATCACCACCTTACATTATTCCTTAATTTATTTTAATGAAAACATTCCCCAATTGGCATTTTATTATTTCTATTATCATGCAGAAAAATAATATTATAAAAATATACATTTTTCTTTATTAATATTTAACTTTTTGTATATCCATTATTTGACAAGTTTCTTAAAAATATATATATTTATGGTTATATTTTCTATATCAATATTTTTTGAAATTTGTCAATATGAATTGACAATAGTCAAATATATAATATATATTTATTTGGTAATTTTTTAAAGTCGTTTTGGACCATTATTTGACAAGTTTATTATATATTTATTGGTTATATTTTTTATACCAATATATTTTTAAATTTGTCAATATGTATTGACCAAATAATATTATATATATTTATTTGCTATATTAAAACAATTGTGTTTGTTGTATTAAAATAATGGAGTGGACGGCATATTTTTATATCAATATTTTTTTAATTTGTCAACATGTACATTATTGACAATTGTCCAATACATAATATATATTTATTTGCTTTATTAAAACAATTGTGTTTGTTGTATGAAGATAATTGGAGTGGACTGCATATTTTTTTTAAATTTGTCAATATGCATTGACAATTGTCCAATATATAATATATATTTATTTGCTTTATTAAAACAATTGTATTTGTTTTTTAAGATAACTGAAGTGGACGGCATATTTTTCTAAATTTGTCAATATGCATTGACAATTGTCCAATATATAATATATATTTATTTGTTGTATTAAAATATTAAAGTTTGTTGGTGAGTTGATTGAAGTGGACGGCAGTTTTTCTCCCCCCTCTTCCGCCTTGACAGGTAATGAAGTCAGAGTCTTCGTAATATTCACCTGTGTGCTTGGTTTTTTGCCGTGTACAAACACACACACACAGCAGCATCAAAAGTAACCCCCTCATAGATGAAAGATAAATCTTACCCTTGTAGAGCATGCTGTATCCTCGCAAGGGCCTCGTTTCCCCCACTGCTGCTATTGGCACTGCTGCTCCCACCACCACTAGTGTTGTTGCTCGACACCGGAGTACCCAAAATCCTCGCGTGTCCAATGGCCGTCTGCATATCAGAGGAGGAAGTCCAAAGGTCTCGAGAAGATTTAAAAAGGAGCAGAAAAGTGTGAACTCATGTCACAAATATATATAGACAGTCTCTCTCTCTCTCTCTCTTCTTCCGTTCCTCTGTATGTGTCGTCTCACAACTATATATATATATATACAGAATAGTCCACCACTTTTCCAAACAAACTCTTATTGGGTCTATTACTATATTTAGGAGTACACGGTTATAGGTGGTGTGATTGTACTCCTATCAATAATAATAATAGATTTAAAAAATTGTCAAAAACTTGAAGGGTGTAAATTATTTTCTCTCGCCTCCAACGCGGATTACCTCTCAAAGCTGACTAAACAAGGAACGGGCGGCGGATTATTATTTTTTTCCTTTTCCCCCCTTTTATTATTATTATTATTATTTTTGTTCTTCTTCTGCTTATTCTTCTTCCTTCAGAGGCTTTAGGGAAAAAAAAGGAGTGCGTTGTTTTGTACAAAGGCAGGCACAGAATAAGTCGTCTACTACTACTATTAGTACTACTACTACTAGTAGTAGTAGTAGTTTTCTAAGGCGTGCGGGCGTGCGTGGGCACGCCCGCGCACGCATCTTTTTTTATTTATACGTTCTCTCGTAAAAAGCGTCATTTTGCCGATTTTCTAATAGACTTAATAACTTTTTATTTGTAGTGAATATATATCATAATTGAACATCAACTTATGTATATGGAGTCAATGAAGTGTCTCTGTTATTGATCCAATAGTGGATGAACAGATAGTCTAGCTGTGCTTAGGATTCGTTTTTTGTTTTATAGGAGTATATATATATATACATATATTCTGTGGTTGCTATACTTTTTTGATTGGAAAAAAAGAAGCTCAGAATGGGTTCTGAGAGTAAAAGCCAGCAGACAAAGAAAGAGAAGGAAGGCAGTAAGCAGTTGCCTTTTCTGCTTCTTTTTCTTCTGCTGCTGCTGCTGCTGTTTATTATTATTATTGCCTCTTCTCCGTCTTCAACACACAAGCACACACATACTTTCTCCACAAAACCAAGGAGCAGGGGGAACCCAAGGCATAGAGACTCAATTTTTCCAATCAGCCAAAGAAGACTTCCGCCTTAAGAAATAATAATAATCCAAAAATAAATTGTGAACCGACGTTTTTTTTTCTCTTCTTTAAAAAAAATAGTGATTGGGAAAAAGAAAGAGAAAGAAAGAGAGAGAGAGAGAGAGAAGGAGGAGCCATAGGTTGTCGTCTTTCCAATCTATAAACGATCTATAGGAAAAGGAGAGCGAGCGGGTAGGAAAGAAGGAGAGGAGAAGAGAAGAAGAAGGGCATGCCTGATCGGTTCTGATCGGAAAAAATACTAATAAATATTGGCGGGTGCTGCTGCTTCCTCCTTTTCTTTTTTTTCTTCCTCCTATTGACACCACTCCTTTGCATCAAGACAGGGGGGGGGGGAGGGAGGGAGGGAGAGAGAAGAAGGAGCACCAATAGGGAGGAGTTCAATAGCCAATCAGTTGGAGGAATCAATAGATCTTATAGATTTCTCTCTCTCTCTCTCTCTTACTCCAAGGCAGACAGCACAAGGGGGGGGGGGAGGGAAATAATAATAATAAAAAGGGGAAGGAAGCAAATCAAAGCCTATAATCCATTGAAGAAGAAGAGAAATTTTCTCCATAAAAAAGTTGTTATTATTATTTTAGAACCCCGTTTTCTTTCTTTCTTTCTTTCTTCCCAAGATGGGGCTTTGACCTTTAATGCTTACCTAGAGCTTTTAAAACAAGACGCCTCCTAAGGTTAGATGATCATGATAATCATGATGATAACTCTTCCTGGCATTTTTATGAAAACCTTTTCCCGAATATTAAGAGAATTTCTTTCTTTTTAACGGATAGCAAATAAGAAGAAGGAATTCTTTTTTCTAGGGTGTTGTTTAATGTATTTCAACTAATTGACAAAAAGTATATTTATTTTTGTAATATTTTTCAAAAATGGACATAGAGTAAACTATCATTCATTTTTAAACCAATGTTATTGTAGTATGCTTATTTATTTCTTCAAGATGGCTGCTACGAAAGAAAAGCCCAATAAATAAATAAATAATTTTTCATGCTAAAACCTTTTGGCGAGATATTAAATCGATTTCTTTCTTTCCAAATAAAAATAGGAAAAAATTTATGGGCATTCAGTAATTGATACTGTAAATATTCATAGTTCTGTGGCCTTCTGATGGGAGGGCTGTTATTTTCTTAGCTGAATGGAAAAGTACTCATTAATACATATATATATATATATATTATTCTGATGTCAGTCGAGCTGTTAGAGGCATTTTGTTTAGACTCTTATAAAAAGAAAGAAAATGAATTGCTTGTATTATTTTAGAACTGTTATGTGGCTGGGCAGCTTAAATAGTATATATATAATAGATTATATATATATATATAAATATATATATATATATTATAATATTTATTTATATATATATAAACTTATTAATATGTCTATTAGTACATAGAAGTTTTTTTTTGTACACTCGGTACTATTTATTCAACATCTTGAAAAACAATTCACATTAAAAAATTATTCTTCAAACGGCATTAACACAACAAAACATTATCTATTATAGGGTCGAAATTTGGGGAGGAGGGGTTTCATACTTCTGCATGATATAAAATATACTGAACTTAGTTGTAATAAAGTTTACTTCCTCTTGATTCTTGCCCAGATACAAATAAACCAATTCCTTTGAAGTTAAAATGTAATTGAAAATTGGTAAAAAAACCAATTTTAACTTGTTTTAAAACATCATCAAACAAGGGACACTCTAATAAAAAGTGATCAAAGTCTCCCAGGAGTCCTTACAAAAAAATCAAAGTCAAATTTCATCACTATTCCTCCTTCCAAATATACTTCCAGGGATAGAGTGTGGTACAATTCGGTACTTCAAGTAGTACAATGAGACATCCAGCCGAATGGAGTTTAAACTTTTATTATCTGACATGCTGATGCGTTTAATATATCTATATATTATTATATTGTATTTAATATGTCCTATTAGTACATAGAAATTAATAATGTATTAATTATTATCTATTAATACAGTCTTTGTCTCGAACTTATAAACATATTTTTTGGGCTGTGCAAGAAAATGTAATGAACTTCATTTTCCTGAATGAATATAGAATACACATGTTATTGCATTATAAATAACTGCAATAATATTCCCCCCCCAAAAAAAACAATTGCATCATTGGGCTATCTGTAGATAAAAAGTAAGAAATTCAAGTCTACCTTTGAACCGTTCAAAGAGAGTATATGAGGAATTACGAGAGTCCTTGTACTTTTTTTTTGTTGAAAATATGAAACTTATGTTTGACGATTTATTGATTTACTTTAATTATTAACCCTTTAATACTGACATGGTTTTCTATGTAGAGCTATTATGGTACTTATTCATCACTCAACGATGGAATTAATCATTTTTATTACAAAGTTATCTGTAAAAGTGAATAGTATATATTTGCTTAGTTTAGTTGATCTTGACTGAAAATCTTACGTGAGAGGTAAACAACGTAAATTAATATTACTTATTACTTATTTCGGCCTTCAACTACTCACAGGAGTAAAATATAAGAGGCAAATATAAATATTTGTAAAATATTTGAATTAAATAAAGCGTTTGCCGAATAATTGATTAATTAATTTTTTCTGTCAAAATTGTAAGGAGAGCTGAAAAAATGAATAAATACATGTTAACTATATATAAAGTGTTGTTGAACTGCCTACTTTAGTAAAGTATTATTCACTCATATCGAACACTAAGCGTCCCTTACCAAAAGTTTATTATTTCTCTAATTCCATGAAAATTACCTTTTTTCATGTAATTAATTATTTGTTATGAAATGCGTTTTGTTGCTTTTTGACAGAAAAAAAATGGATCATGCTAAAATATATATGAAAGAACGAGGAAAAATATATGTTTAAAATATATTTGAAACCATCTCACTCATTATTCGATTCGATTGCAATTATCCATTTTATAAAGCATAAATTATTATCAAAGGAATACAAATTTTATTAACAAATCAACACTTACCTTTTGTTAATTTGATGCGTCATGTTAAAGGTATGAGGTTCTTATTACAAGGCTATTGACCTTGTCTTGATGATTTTGATGTTTCTATGAAACACTTTCTGTCAGATAAAAATGCACCTTCGTTAAGTTATCTTATAAATTACATTTATTGATCTTATTGAGATATTAAAGATGTTGCATATGTACATGAATACAAAAAAACCACCTTCTTCTTTTGTTTATACAGTTATAATGACTGGATAGAAGTAATATACAAGATTGAATCGACTCCAAAAGTCATTGCAGTGGAACAATCAAGGTTGCTAAAATATTTTTTTGGTATTTTGTGTACTTGGTAACTTTATAGGCATAATACTTTTGAATATATTTAGCAACTGGATAAAAAAGACTTGTAATATATAGGGATAAAGTAAATAGCTTTACTTGATCTTTATTCAATGATATAATGATTATTTTTATTATGATTGCATAGCACTCGGCTATATAAATATATATTTTTAATTCGGGAAAATATACATTTATAAATAAATTATTAAGCTGTCCTACTCACGGGATATTATCTTGCTCAATGAACTCATAGTTTATTATTATTATGTTATATCTAAAAACTATATTCTAGTTCAGGATATATATATATCTATATATATTATATATATATATATATAATATATATACTTGTCAGATCCTCGACTACATTTGAATATGTCAATGGATATATTGCTTAAAACCTCATATTTTAACAATATTCCTTTGGACGATACAATAATTTGATTTAAAATTCGGTAAAACATATTTTATATAAAAATTCGTCAATAAGCGACTACAACAATATTATTTGATGATCACCAGCTTCATAGCTCATATTGGGTCTAAATTTAACTCAATTATTGGTCATTGACACGGTACATAATTATTCAACAAACTCTAATACAACTACATAGAGATTTGTTTACGTACTTTCCAGTTGTATTGATATATAATATAATAATAATTAAGTGTGGATTAAGATAGTTGAATCAGCCCCGTAGAGACTAGACTCTGTTTTCTCTAATAATAATATGATCGATTAAGAGAAGGGGATGATAGTAATAATAAAAAATAATAATAAAAATTCTTATCATCTTTTATTATTTCTCTCGTCTTATTACAGCATGCCATTCGCCCTTGGTTGAGTGTAGAAAAACCAGGTTCTCAAAACCATCTATGTATCTATCTATCCATCCATCCAACTTTATTTTATTCCTCGCATGTCTAACAAATTTCTCCGCTGGGATCCTTCAGAAAAAGTATATATACATACATATATGTATGTGTGATACGCACACACACACACACACACACATATATATATATATATATATATATATATATATATTTATATATGTGTGAGTCCCTTACTTAAAAGAGCTTGAAAAGTTTTTTTATAGTTCATCCCCTAAGAGAAAGATCAATGCTTGGTCATATATTGTACAATGCAATTAGCACAATTGTGACGAGTGATGCAGAAATATAGTGTGATCCCTCAGCTTAAAAGGAATTTGAGCTCGTTATTAGGCTCATCATTTAAAATGAAGGTATTGTTATCAATAAAAATATATAGTATTAGAAGCTGATGCCTAAAAGCTCTCATAGGGAAAATGATCAATGTTTGCTTAAAAATGTTTTTTTCTTCTTAGCAATGATTATATTTATGATGGTAGTGCGATGG
>CP045900.1:21645306-21693376 GCA_013387185.1 Caligus rogercresseyi | reverse complement strand
CCCGATTTCACAGCACAGCGACATCTATTGGCAGAGTAGGCTAACTTTAACTATTTATTAGTATTTAGCTCATTTTGTATCTTAATTCTGCACTCAGAGACGCCAAAATTTAATTGCTTGTTCCTTTTGGCATTTCCAACAAACTCCACAAAGTTTCATCCGAATCCGTTCCGCCGACTTTTTGAGTTATCTTGCTGACAAACAAACCAACCAACCAACAAACCAACGCCATGAAAAAAGCAATCCTCCTTCGGAGCGAGGGTAATTACCAACTCTAATACTTAGTTACTTCCAAGTATTATCTTAAGCTATTAACATTTGATATCATTCTAGTATATCAGTATTTAATTATTTGAGAAGGGCATAAGGCAAGCAGTCAAATATTGACACAATATTTGGAGTTCACTTTGACACAGTACACTGCCCTACACTTATTCAGGTAACCCTTATTGTATTGGATCAAAACAATGGAGTATCTAAATACCCACATCCTTTGTTCAAAGCAATATATACATATAAAAATCAATCCCCCTTTATCGAAGTGCATATGACATATGTGAAAAGGAAAACCACACAGGAACGTACATTTTTTTCTTACTCTAATGCAGTCAGCACCATTTTTATTGAGTAGGAAAAACCTGACGACAGCCCCCTCTCCCCATTTTTGTACATTTGTAACATATATGTATGTTTGACATTAAATATTTATGCAATAGAATATTGTAAAAAGATGTTGAGGCTTTATTATAAGAGTTCATATGTATTTCCTATCATTGATTGACTCATATCAAGATTAAGCAACGCTGATGGAGTGTGTGGCTTTGGAATAGTTTATGCCAAAAGATGCTTTTTACAGGGTTAAAACTATGCGTTGAATAAATTGAATTGCCAAAGAGATCCTTTTCCTCACATTTGTGTTTTTTGACATTATTTTGGTTGTGCTAAATATGGATTTTTGAATTGGTTATTGTGTTCTAGGTCATCACCAACTATTTGAGTCGTTACGATGATCAAGAAATGAAAAAAAGTATGAGGGAAATGTGTTCATATAATCGTTCCTTATGATATGTACAACACACATATATATATATATATATCAGGAAACGACCGGGACACTTTTTTTCGCGGGACCCGGGCCGGGGCTTTGATATATTCGTTCCTTCGTCACATGGCAAAGTGACGCGTTTAAAAAAAATATAATTTATCTATCACTTGCTAAAAGAAAGTGATATAGTTTTTTTTAGAAAATAAATTTAAAATATTGTTTGAAATATTAAAAATTATTTTCTAAAAAAAAGTCATCACTTTTAGAATGACGAAGGAACGAAAAAATATTAAAGTCCCGGCTCGGTGATTTTTAGACACGGGGCCGGGACGTTCAAAAAAAACAGCCGGGACCCGGGCCGGGTACCTGGTTTGTTATATGCATATAATATATATTATATATACATACAAAAGGATATGTATTAAAAATGCTAAAAAAAATAACGAACTTACCTCTATATTTGAACCAGTCCATTTCCGATAGCGTCCACACAAAGTTATCTCACTTCTAAATAATCAAATCTGTCAAGAAAGAGCCATTTTTGACACTAAAGACAGGTTAATCATATTAAAAGCAAAGGCCACATTTATTGAGCGAATCAATCCTAAAAATACAATTTCAGTGATTTAAGTGAACGATATTCTTATTTTATTCTCCAAACAACAAATACGTCATACTTTATTAATAAAACCAGAAGTAGAAGCCATAAAAGTATTTCTAAATAATTTATCTGTCAATTTAAAAAAAGTTATTCTTCTTTTGTCATTGTTTGAATTACTTCATATATCCATAGTAAGTGAAGCAAAGGTGTTGATAAAAAGAAACTTACTCCCTCCAAGAGTTTTATATTTCTTGTCAAATCAAAGTGGTTTTTTAAGGTTTATTTAAATTGTAAAGGAGATAACAAAGTAAAAATAAGGCAGTATATATTGGCCTTTAAAAAAATACATAATAAACATTATAGTGAGCAAAGTTTTAGGTTTATTAACAAGGACAAATAATACCACCAGACATTATGTTTGACACAATGCTTAAGTTTTAAATAATTTACCTTATTACTATAAAAAGAAACCATATTTTACACCATGCGAAAAACCCTTTTTTTTAAACTGAATCAAGGGTTCAAGCAATTAAATGCAGTGAAAACGAGGACTATAAGAGAAAAATAGGGAATATAATTCCGCTGTCTTTTATTTTTTTAAATACAAACCATGGACACAGGATTCGAAGCAAGACCTTAAACAAATCTCGGTAAGCTTCCGAATAATATACAAGTACCTGAGAACAGATATTTAAACACAAGCGGGGCAAGGACATTCAATTAACTAGCAATTTTATGAATCATGGCCGTATTAGGAGAAGAAAGCAGCCTTTTCCCTGTATATGTAATATGGCCTCAGGAATTTACATGCAAATAGACGATGATCGAAATTATTATGCTAAATAAGAATCACCTCTCACACACACACAACACACCACACAAAAAGAAGAGAAAGAGAAGGAAGGGGGGACTGATCATTTATAACCATTACTATGATTAGAATATTTATGAAAGAGGGGGGGGGGGGGGATTCAATTACTTAAAGGAATTCCCAGGCTTCCCCCTGCTTCAAAGCCTTCCTTTTTTGCAGAGAGAGAAGCCTTCTACTACATACTCCTTTTTTATCAATCCGTGTCCAATGATACACAATGTGCAACAACTTACACATGCAGATGTATTGAATGAATAATAATAATAATAATATTCCTTGCATTATATGTAATTGGGAAATCTTCTTCTTCTTTCAAAAGGCTCTGTATCTCCTCTTGTATGGAACAACATTTAAATACGAATTTAATATTTATTTAGAATCAGGCAACAACGGTTTTTTATTTTTTTTTATATTTCCTTCAATATTGATTAAATACTGTTCAGAGGGGTGTTTTGAGATCTCTGGTGAGCTTTTTCACAGACATTATCTATGTATATGCAGTAAGGAGACCCCTAGGCTCTAGGGGGTTGTATAAGTTGAAGAAAGGTATATACCACATGCATATTAGTGATGCTCAAGCTGTGCATTTCTTTGTAACATTTATATTTATGGAAAAATTGATGCATTTGTATTATTTAATATCATTGCAGTGTAACGATTTGTTTCATTATCAGTTATTTAATTAGAACGTTCTCTGTTGAGGTATTTTTTAAACTATAATGTTTATTGTATTTTTTATGTATTTACCTAAATTTAAATACATATAATATATTTTCGTATGTGTCTTTAAAGAACTGTGGAATAATAATAATAAACCATATTATTATTATAGTGACTTCATATTGATTAGTT
This sequence comes from Caligus rogercresseyi, assembly GCA_013387185.1. Taxonomy (NCBI): domain Eukaryota; kingdom Metazoa; phylum Arthropoda; class Copepoda; order Siphonostomatoida; family Caligidae; genus Caligus; species Caligus rogercresseyi. The sequence continues at coordinate 21,690,007 of CP045900.1, read as the reverse complement.
TCTTAGTATATAGCTTTTATTTATATGGGTATTCTTTTTATATAAGGACTCTATTGACATAAATATATATTCCATATGAACAAAATTATATATAAAGTGACATGCTTAGAAAACTAAGTCTCTAGTCCGAAGACATTTTATTTTTCATTGAACTAATCATGTTTAGTTGTTATAATTTGCCTTATTTGGAGTTCAATCTTTTTTTTCCTATTAACAATATATGTTTAACGCGTTGTGATGATTTGTTTTATAAAATAATGCTTCTTGTTTTGTAGAATACATCCGATATGTATGTCAATACCCTTTAAATCGATCAATCAATTGTTTTTATAAATTAGTTATAAGATATCGTTTCGTAAATCTTTATATTATAATATATGTTAAATAAATAATATATATATATATATTATATATATATATTATATATATATATATATATATAATATATATATATATATATATATATATAAGAAAACGGCCGGGTCCCCGGTCCGGATCCCGGCTGTTTTTTGAGCGTTGTCGGTTTTTTAGACACCAGGCCGGGACTTCAATATTTTCTGTCGTTTTTCATTAATAATTTCTTTTAGAAAATAATTCCAAAAAAAACGTCGTCACTTTTTTGGAGATTATTTTCTAAGAAAAACGTCGTCACTTAATTCTTTGGAATTCTTTTCTAAAAAAAACGTCAAAAGAAATATATCAAGTCCCGGCCGGGTACCGGCGAAAAAAAGGTGTCCCGGTCGTTTCCTGATATATATAGATATATATATATATAGGCCCGATTATTCGGTACTCGTTGATTGCTCGAATATCTTTTTGTATCTCAAGGATCAGCCTTCAAAATCTTACTACCTCAATCAGGCTCAGAAACACTTTAGCATTTAATAGAATGACGTCAATTTTACTTCAAAATCATTCCCATACGGCAAATCACACCATTCACATACCTACATCAAGCATTGGGTTGCCCTATAGGTATAAAATAAATTTAATTGCCTCTAATTGATAGGGGCGAGGACGCAATTAGGATTCAAAAATCATAATTTAAATAAGAAGCTCTGATAGAGAAATGACAGTTCCCCAAGATAATCATACTAATAACATATGAGAGAGACACTTTTCCCACGCTTACTTTGCCAAATTGCCCCCCTTTTCAAGCCGAGTGGAAGGTAAATGTATAAGAATGCCTTTAGAAATCCATGAGTCTCTCTTCATAACAATAATTAATAAACCCAACTTCACTTTCACATCGTTTTCTCTCTTTCTCTCTCCACTATGGAAATATGCAAATCTATCCATACCTTATACAAATTGGATTAATCCAAGGCCATTGAGGCAGGCATATATAACATTTAAATATAGGGATAGACTACTCAACTATATATGTATGTATGTATGTAGTAGTAAGTTAACCTTCCAACCACTCTAAGCATTTCATCTACAATCAAGACTAAATAATAATATTCAAATGAAATGTGTGAGAATGAAAGAGATTGTAAATATGTAGATGTGTCTAATGTGAATGGTGGTAGTTCGATGATGGAAGGTTCTATTGTCTTTTGGTGGAATAGAGTAGCTCTGCAAGACATATTTTTTGTATATGTACTTGGTTTTGAATGTCGCTGAATATTTGAGAACTAATAATCATTCAAATGTCTTCTTGAACAAATGTTTTCGAGATATTTTATACCTTAAATTGAGGTTGTCATATGAACTTTACAATAGGTTTATATGTATAATAAATGAGCTGGAAAATAGAGAATTGCTCTATCTCCTGGGTTCGAATCTGATCTGTTTATCACCTATATATATATATCTATATATATATATATTATATATATATAATATATATATATATATATATATATATATATATATATATATATATATATTATATATATAAGTCAATTATTTGGTAATCGTCGATTGCTCGAATATCCTTTTTGTATCTCAAGGATCACCATCCACCTTCAAAATCTTACTACCTCAATCAGGCTCAAAAACACTTCATCTTAATTGAATGACGTCAATATATATATATATGTCTATATATATATATATATAGTATATATAGTAAAAAACAATGGTCGTACTTTATTGTATGAACCGTTTTATGTGTGTGGGGGAGAATTTATGGCTGGATGAAATGTTTAGGTCGGAAATGCTGATAAGGTATCTTCTTCATGTACTTCTCAAAATATTTTTGTGGGGTTTTGTGCAGCCTATGACGTCATGTTTTTTTCTTGATGGAATATCTGCTTAAACGTAGATCAAATCCATTATATTTCGAATTGATTTGATAAAAACAGTAATAACGGTCATATTTTGCCTTCAAATTATGTCTCGGACATTTATGAACAGTAAATGTAGGTCATTTGAAATCGATTGAAGCAATATTGCGCGGATACAATTATTTTAAGATATCTCCTGCATACTTTATAAAGGAATATTATCTATGGCGTAATAAATATTTACAAAGTCAAAGAGAGTAAGGTACCCTTTTCAGATCATCATTTTTATTTGGACAGTCAGAACTCGGTCTTGCACAACAATTTTCGAGCCTCATAAGCCGTTCCACAAAATCAGCCCATTGTTTTTCGTTAAGCTTCGGTTTGCTTAGTCATTTTCCATATAAGCTTAAGTGATTGTTTGACTAAATAAGTTGAAATATATGAGAAAAAACTCGGGACATACTTTTCTTAATCTATAATATAAAAGTTTTCTTTAAGTCATAGAGGGTACAGCTAGAGCTACCAGGAATATGCTTTCCTTATGAATGAAGAAACAAGGTTACTTCCGTCTTTAGACTCCAACTGCATAATAAAGACCTTAAGCCCTCCCCCCCCCCCTTCCTATTCGAAGGTATTGGGTGTCAGATAGTGAGACAGATTTAAATCGCCTCATTAGTCAATCTAGAAACCTGCCCTTGCTTCCGTTTCCCTCTGATCCATTTTTTCAAATCAAGTGTACTTGAACACAATAGTACTGAAGTACAATAGTACTAATATTACTGCTAAAAAAAGCCATGAACGTGGAATCAAGCCATTAAGGCGATGCACCTTGGGGTCAAGTAATGAAATAGACGCAAATGGTGATAAAGAGGATTCTATATGTGGCTGATTCAAGATGCTCAGTGTTGGATCTTAAAGTTATTTGTCTACATTACGATTATTGAACTCCTTGACTATCAGAAAACACCTTATGACTTGTTATTAATTTATAATTATTTCATATTTTCTTGGTAGTTTTTTTTATTAGCAAGTTTTATACTTAATAACTAAAAAATAACTAGTAATTACAGACAAAGTGACAACAAGAAGTGAGTGAATAGATATCAATCATTTGAATGCTGCGATTGTTCCTATTAAGGAAATACACTCGCTTGCATTCACCAATCCATGACTAGTCAAATAGTTCACCATTGAGCTTATTGTCGACCATCTTTTATTTATAATATATATATATATATCAGACTTGTTGATTTATCGTTCATTTGTTGTCGTTCGCTAACGTGACGACAAAGTTTTTGACGAACGACGAACAATAAGGAAAATTCCTTATCGTTCGTCGTTCGTTTGTGGCGCCAAAAAAAGACAAAGATTTAATTTTCATGTGCCAATTTCCTTTCTAAAAAAACGTCATTACTTTTTTTCAGAAATTTCTTTCTAAAAAAAGTCGTCAATTTTTTTTCAGAATGGCGAACGACAAACGAACGATGAACGATTCAATTTAAAATTAACGATGAACGACGAACGATAACTTTGGCGAACGACGAACGACAATTTTCGCGAACGTCAATAAGTCTGATATCTATATATATCTATATATATATATACAAAAGGTTCATAATGCATTTTATTATTCCTAGCTTATAAGATAATGATTGTTATATATGAAGGTACGTAACTGCACCCAACAGCACTTACATTCAATCTCTGTCTCCCTCTAAACAAAAGACCCTCTCAACTAAACACAAACAGATGCAAGCATCATTGTCGTCGTCGTCGTTCCTTCTGAAAGATAATTATGTAAGGAAGGAAGGAAGGAGCAGCAACCTTGTTTAACACCTTTTTTATAAATATAACATAGATGAATAGAGATATACAGAGAGAGAGAGAGAGGGTGATTTGCTAAAACCATCCAAGCAACAAGCTGCTAAAGAATAAAAGAAGTAGTAATAGTAAAGAGGAGCAATTTACCAATCAAAGGATAATGAGATCTGTCAACCTGAAGGAAAGAGAAGGAGAAACTATGTAGGTTGAAGACACAAAAAAAAGATTGTGGTGTCAACCAGGTACCTTCATCAACAACTACAACTATTATTATTATTACTATTATTATCGTCTTTATTGTTATATATTTTATTTCCGAGACCTATTATTAGTGTTTAAATAGAAGAAGAAGCAGAGAAAACGAGGTCTGGAAGACGAAAAACTACTATAAAGGAAAAAGGCTTTTATAGACTATTTAATAATGTGAATCAGAGAAAAATTGTCAAAAAATACTTTCTTTCAGTTCTTTAGAAGCATATTTTTCTGCATACTGTGCATCTATTTTCAAAATAATAGTGTAGTATTAGATATACAAAGCAATGAATTAAATATAAAGAAGAATAAGTTTATGATGATTGATTTGATAGTAAAAATTCTTTATTGACTCAGATTTTATTCTAGCTTTTCTTAGTTAAAATGAATGTATAGTTTATAGATAAAATATTACAACCTATAAGTCTATAAATTCTTGTACATACTTGAAACCAATGAAACAATGTCTAAATAGAAAAATAACTATAAATCGGTATCAGCTGCTATGTGAATGAGTAAGTATTAACAAAGCATTACTTTTACTATATTATATTAAAATCTGAATTTAGCTTTTTAACAGTTCTATGTAACCCCTTTTAATATACAATATTTCAAGGATAATTTCTTAACTTATTCACCTTTTAACATAACTAAAACTAGTGGCATATATACTCAGAGAGTGCAAACCTCCGCCGTCACGGGGTCCTTATGAGCCTTCCGAGGCGGATTTTCACAACTGGGGCGGCGTAGAGGGACGGGGGAGGGTTCCCTCGACGGAAATTCCGAGAGGAAGACGCTCACGGCACCCGATTTTACAGCACAGCGACATCTATTGGCAGAGTAGGCTAACTTGAAATATTTATTAGTATTTAGCTCATTTTGCATCTTAATTCTGCACTCAGAGATGCCAAAATTTAATCACTTGTTCCTTTTGGCATTCCAACAACTCCACAAAGTTTCATCCGAATCCGTTACGTATTTTTGAGTTATCCTGCTGACAAACAAACCAACCAACAAACCAACGCAGTGAAAACAATACCTCCTTCGGCGGAGGTAATAATGTTTACTATTGAGCTCAATTGAAGATTTCAATGAAATAAGCAGATTTTATATAATAATAAAATTCGTTTATAGATTTTATATATGTAAATCGGTATAACGATAAGTGTTCTAAGAAATCTTAATGTAAGTCACTATTGCGTAGATAATCGACTGTATAAGATCTTATGGTGTCAAGACACACATATGATTTCTTATTTTTACTCGACTATTTGCCGTAATCAATCCAATCTTTTTGTTTCTATTGAACATATTCGATGAGATAATGAATCAATCATGGTCAAAGTATATATATATATATATCATTTATCTGATGCTAAAGGAAGCAAAAATGCCTGTTATTTCTGAACGAATACATTAATAATATGTAATGATTATATTATCTGTCCAAGATATATATATATATATATCTCCCTCCAAATGTCATCCCAAATTTTTAGATTAACTAAACATAAAGAAATCCTCACCTTGCTATCCATAAAAACACAGAGCCACCCCTACCACTTTGTATTTTTATTAATCATATTACATATTTCCCTACTTCTTCTGCCCAATCACTCGCTCAGTTCTGGACGAGTGGATGATGAATCGAATCATGATGATAAAATGCTATTATAATTTTTCATTATTATTGTAATATTCAAGTGTACATATATGTGTTTGAAGCATCCTATATGTATTTATCATACACTTCTTCACGATAACTTCTCTCTCTCTCTCTCTTTTGTTTGTATCTAACTCTCTCTCTCTTCCCTTGTACTTCATCCATCTTCCCCCCCCCCCACTTCAACCACGACGCATTTTTGATTCGCTTCCAAAATTTGTTTACCATCATTAATATATATATACATACATATATATTTGTATGTAAGTACTTATTGTATCTTATAACCACTGAGGAGGATTCCCTCAATAATCATCGGCCCCAGATCAATCACCCCCCTCAAAATTAAATGTCTGGCCGTCTGGAAAAGGGTTTTATCCCCCCCCCCCTCCTTCCCACATCAACCCAAAAAGCTAAGATTGTTCGTCTTAAGAAGGAATATTGGGATGTGAACGATCACTTTACATTAGTTACACTCATTATAAACAACAATGAATGGTTCAATGGTTCCTTGTATATATTTTTTTTGCCTATATGAACAGTCAATTTTTCCTGACAATTATGATATGATACCAAGGCGTCTACATTTGAAGATTAATCTGAAGCCTTCATTTGAAAAATGATATCATAATGTCTTCTTTTCAGTGGTAATGGTACTTTTTTTTATTCGATATTGTGACCATATCGATGATATTTCATGAGTAACGATTGGTTACCAATGTACTTATTTATATATTACTAATTACAGCCATTGTTTCAAAGAATACGTCGAAAAACATTTAGATATATCTACAAACAAGATCATGACTCTCATTCGTAACTATTTTTCAGTCTGAACTGATTTGATTCGATTTTGCTAAAAATCCCCCCAAAATGTAGTTTTTTGTTACTTAAGCTTTTATTTTTCCTTCTTTACTTTCTGTATAATACAGAGTCTTCAACTGACATACAATATTTTAAATATCATTTATCTGATGCTAAAAGAAACCAAAATGCTTGATATTTTCGGAATGAAAACATTAAAAATTGATATATAAATATATATATATATATATCAGACTTGTTGATTTATCGTTCATTTGTTGTCGTTCACGAACGATGAAGAACAAGGAAAATTCCTAATGTCCGTCGTTCGTTTTTGGCGCAATAAAAAGACAAAGATTTTTGATTTCTATGGACAAATTTCCTTTCTAAAAAAACATCATCACTTTGTACATATTTTTTTTCTAAAAAAAACGTCGTTAATTTTTTTCAGAATGGCGAACGACAAACGAACGATGAACGATTCAATTTAAAATGAACGATGAAGAACGAACGATAACATTTGGCGAACGACAAACGAACAACGAATGACAATTTTTCGCGAACGTCAACAAGCCTGATATATATATATATAAATATAATGCCCTATGATCCTTCTTATTGCATGAATTTGTTGAGCATAAAGTCAAATGACTTTACCCATCAATTGACCCCCCCCAAAAAAAATGATATTTCAACAACGAAAACCTTCCTTAAAGAAATCAATCTGAAATGAGGGTTTTAAGGTAGGCAGAGTAAATTGCAGAGTTGAGTGAAAAAATTGATTCACCGGGGGTTTGCTGACTTCCTTGCTGAAAGCATTTCCTGTATGAAATATGCAATAATTTCTCTCTCTCTCTCTCACACGCTTACAAGTAGGTAGTCCCTTTTTCCGCCCTACAACAACAGTCAAACATGATTTCATCCACTTTAAAACCTCTCTCATTGCAAGCTTCTCTCCCCCTCCTTTTATCGATGATTTAATAATCACAATATAAAATCAATTTGATATGTGAGTGGCTTTTGACTTTCCTTCTTTCATGTGTATGTATTCTTCCTATGAATCCGAGGAGGAATAATAACAACAAAAACGAGCAGCAGCAGCCCCTCTTACAGTCGAGAGATTTCACACACTTAACAATGCTTAAGTACAAATCACGAATGTTTCTTCTTCTTATTTTTATTGTTATTGCTGCCTCTCCTCCGAGGAGAGATGGTGAGTGAGTCTCATACACTATAAATACCTATACCTATTGTCATCATTTACTATTGACATCATCAACAAGAATAGTCAATTCCTATAATTTATATATTCTATAATGCTATCATGTTTTCCCATGTTTATAAAACATATTTAATACTACATACTACTAGCACTATTAATAATAATACTCCGTGGAACGAAAGGACCTTGTAATGATTGTAAAATGATCAATATAAATATTTTTATTATTAGCGTTTACGATTCTCATTCATTGAATTAAATAATATTAAGTACAAATATACAATATAACAATAATCTCAAGCATATCAGGCGTTTTCTAAAAAAGGTATGGCTAAATAGGTGTTTGTCTAAGACAGTGGTTCCCAAACTTTTTTGCTGGGCCCCCCATTGGTAAAGCGTTAAAGTAAAGTAGCGCATGCATAACATAAATTCTCCTTTTTCCCCCCAAAAAAAATAGACTAAATATTAGTTCTTCTTAAGTCCGTAAGGGGCGCTTTTATGCTAGAGCTCTTTGAAAAAAATAACAAAGTCCTTTTATTATTTATATTTGGAGACGTTTTTTATCTTGTAGTTATTTGATATATTTCAAATCATCAAATTTAATCCCTTTAAACCAGTTTTAAATAGGATTGTGACGTAATTTCATGGACAACGACATCTTACGTTAAAGGAAGTTACAAAATATGGCCAATTTTTTGTTTGTTTACTTTTTCCTTGCATGCGCTACTTTACTTTAACGCTTTACCCATTGGTACATAAGATATCTTTGCACCCCCCTCCCCCTTCAAAATAAGGACATACACACATTTTGTAATGAGTCCATTGCAGTTTATTTCACACATTGTAATTAATACAAACCTCAACCTTTTTTTTGTTGAAAAAATAAAAGTGAACTGCCATAAACTACAGAATGTAATAAGAATAACAGTTTTAAAGCACCTCAACTGTGTAATTATGTTCAGTGTAACAGGTTTCTTTTTATATATTAACATTTAATGTATTTTTTTAAAAATTACCTCCCTGCAAAAAGGGGTTTTAAAACATGACCAACTCCCTGAGAGGGCCGTGCCCCGCCTGCAATTACTCTGCACCTCCCCTAGGGGGCAAGCCCCCACTTTGGGAACCTCTGGTCTAAGACTTCAGGCTTAAATATAAAATATTGAAAGATGGTATATTATAGTCCATTTAGGTAGATGGTGTTCAGTAATTTTATTGCGTGTAAATTGGTCGTGGACCTTTTTATAGCCTTTTTTTGTCGTGGCTATTTACTTCGATTGCTCTTTTATAGTCAGTCAATTTCCGTCTTTCTTTTGTCATAGGTATTTTTGTCGAGAAGCTTTTTGTGTAGTGATGCATTAACAGTCGGGACTGACTATAAAAGAGCAAGCGAGGTAAAACCCCACGACAAAAAACGGCTATAAAAAGGTACACGACGAATTTACGGGAAATAAAATTACAGTAAACCCGTTTAGATAGAGTTCTGTAACACTCTAAATTAACCGAACTGAGACTTTTTGTTTGTCAAGGATTCCATTATGTTATCACATAAACATGAGATAATTCATGAGTTCATTTTGAAAAAATTAAATTTATTTGCGAAATGACTATGATAACAGGTATAAGTACAAGTATCATGAGTTCATTTTTGCAATTTATTGATTTCTTTCAAATCATTTTCTATATTGTATCAATTATTTGAAGAGAATGTATACAAGATTAATAAAAACTCTCCATTTTAGACGTAAAGAAAAAAAAACAGAAATAAAATAATCTTATTTTTAGTAATTTTAAATTTAATATCCTGTAATATTGAAGTATATACAGTAGTTTTGAACCATATCCAGTAGTTTTGAACTATATCTATTAATAAAAACTTATGGAACTTTGATAAAATTTCATATTATCATTATGTATTATAATACTTTTAACTACACTGTATTTTATTTTACATATACAAGAAACCATTCATTTTAACCAGCGAAAGAATCGTACTTGGGCTCCATCTTTCGTACATCCAAAAATGCATTTTTTTAACATATATGGTTCGACATAATTGCAGTATCATTGTGGATATAAATAAAAATATAGCATTGAAATTAGTCACTCGAACCTAGGGTCTTATCAATGAGGTAGACCAAAGTTGACCATCCCCTCTCGGGAGTATTCGAACCACCGCCCCCAACATTGAGAGTAGAAAACGCCTGTACGCACACAGCCATTGCACTCACCAAGGCCATGTTTTCCATAACCATTATAAAATAATAATAACTGATGTGACGTCATCTATTGAGTTCTATGCTTTGCACGAAATACATTTTTTAAATCAAACCTATCATTCATTTTTTATATAACAAACTTTATATGATAATACATATATTCCTGGTTGAGAAATTCTCCAAGGCATTAGTCACGTCCAAGCCTAAATAACCTATTTATCTTCCTTTATTTCACCCATAAACCGATTTTTTTCTAAGCAAGGACTCATTGTGAGTGATCAAATAATGTTTATATAAAGCCACTGTCATATTTAATAGTCATCTTTATTAAGTGAACATTATTAATCATGTAGAAATCCATTGCATTACTCTTTTGAGAACCACCTCACATCTTTCTTCTTTCTTCTTTTCTCTCTCTCTTCTTTCAAACTCAATGACCTTTTGTCCTTAAAAAAGTGGAACCCTTTCAGTCATAATGAATTACCCTCATTTCTCACCCTAAAACTAAATTGTGGTCCTCCCACAACCATTATTTTGTTACTTGGGGAGACAACCAAAAGATTACACACTCTCCTTAGATCAGTCACTGATTAAAAAAAAAGTATTCACTGATAAGGACTTCCAAAAAGAATCCATGTTGCTACCAGATGGTTGGTTTTGTGTGTGTTGAATTTTCCAGGTGCTTATATTCCTATAAATCATAAAAATATATATAATAGTAATAATAATAATACTATTTTTTGCACCCCTTTTTATTATTTCGCAATTATAAAAAGTTCTCCCTTTCATGAGTGTGTTCTCAGCCTTAAGCCAGGAGGAGCACTTGAAGGTTTAAGTTAAGAGGGAAGAAGGAAACTCCTGGCTGTATTTCCGGCTGCAACGGTTCCAATGATGGATATCAGGGGAGAAATTAAAAATAATAATAATAAAAATGGTGAGGGACGGAGAAGACTAATGAAAGCTTAACGGAAGTTGTCGATAAGTACGTATATATATATATATATATATATAGTAGTATATATATAGGTTATATGGTTATGATATAGTTATGTATTTATAGAAAAACTACAACAACCGTTCATTCTCTGAGTAAGTAAAAGATAGAAAAAGTAACTTTAACATCAAAATATATTTCCATTCAATGGCTTCAACATATTTTGTCAAATTATATAACATACAATATACATATATTATTTATAAAAACTTATTTTTTGTGGCTTGTATCCTTTAAAAAACTTAAATTGAAGTGCCACTATTGATAAAATGCCCGAAATATCCTTACATGATGCACTTCTTCTAACATATAGTAGTGTGTTTTCTAATAATAGAGTTAATAAAATGTTTTCTTGGCCAAGTGGCATCATTTTATATTTCAAACAAAACAACAAACAATAGACATATTAAAAAAATAACTTGAAGAAACATTTGGGTAAAAACAGCATTTAAAACTTTAATGTGGAGTTTAAGCATTGATAAAATCCCCGAAATATCGTGCATGATGCACTTCTCCTTGCAGATAATACATGCTGGGTTTTTGCAATTATAGAATTTATAAAACGTTCATCGAGTCCAACATAAAAGGTTATAAAGTCACTTCTCTTAGGTTGATAAAATGTTCATTGGGTCCAGGATAAAAGGTCTCCTATATTCTGATAAAAACTTAAATTGTCCATTAAAAGATCGGATAATTACTATTCTTGTTTATAGAAAATATATATCCGCGTTCCAAATATGGTATTTAACATTCTCTTTCCAAAAAACAAGCTTTTTTCGTTTCTTATTCACCATATGATTAGACTAAACATCATTAAACTATAAGATCTTTAAGCTAATAATATCGATTCATGCGTACGTATGGAACGTACATTGTTTTAGGTTTTATAGAGTTATATATTTAAAGAAGGAAAAAACCGCTTTGATTTCCTTCATTAAGTGAGTAGAACAGAGAGAAAAAAAGTAGATTATTTTTTTAATATACTTATATTATTGAATGATACATTCACTTTGAAGTATTGTTTTCTGCCATAATAAACAAGTATTAATTCAGTTTCTCATTCAAGACGTTTTCATACGTAAGCATTAAAAATATCGACTATTTTTCAAAATCTAATTTGACAGCAGCTTTTTACTTCTGTCGTAATTGAACAATTTTTTTGATAAATTGATTTTCTTGCATAGTATTTCCATGGGATACAATTTTGTACTTAATTTTTTTAAACTAATAAAAACATACGTTTTATTCTCTCACGTTCAAACTATTACAATAAAAATATCATCGAAAATATTTATAAAATACTACAATTATGTTTAGAATGTCATGTAAAAACACCTGAAAGACATGTCGTGAAAGGATAAAATAAAACAGGTTTTCTTGATACGCTTCTTATCCGTCAACGGCTAGTGACGTAAGGCTTGTTGTGTTAAGACTTTAGGCGTCATGAGTGAGAAGTGTTAGTAGTTTTTCCTCTGAGGAGCTCCCTCGTTGCGAAGCCCATTTGTCCAATAACCAAACGTTGTACTTAATTGATCATTTTTAGTATCCACATCTATGGAAATCTCAGGGATACTCTTATATGATCCACTTGTTATGAAAAAAGCAATAAGTTAATTTTTTTACCATATATATAATATAGTTGCAAAATAAACAGTTACTAAATGCATTTAAATCATTGCATGTCTTTAAACACTTTACAACCCTACAAGCTTCCAAAAATTCGAGTCACACAAAAGCCTTCCCACACACACACACACACTTTGCTAACTACAACTGCTTGACCTCAAGGAACCACAGAAACCACAGAGCCCATACAAAAAACTACTACAACCAGAACCCTCATCATGTTTGTATGTAAATAATGGCCAAGAGGAAAAAAGAAAAAAATGTCAAACTGCCTTCTGAGTTCTTCTTTTTTTTGTGGTTCAATCTCATGAGAAAAAAGTTTGATAGAAAAAAAAGAAGAAAATAACTGATAGTTATACTACCTAAGCTATCAACTATTAGATTTTAATCCATTCAAATACATATATCATATATATATGCGGTATATGATATAGGTTATATATTCAAATTTTTGTTTACAGAAGCGATGGGAGTTTCTTTTTGGGAATAATGAGAACACAGATCCATCTGCCTGGGTATGCAAATGTTCTATATATGTATTATATGACGTATTTGTTCTTTCATATCGAATAATAATAATAATATAGCAACTAATAATAATAATAATATATGCATAAACGATTTTTAAATAAATTAAATTTTTAATCCGAGGATTCATTGAAGGGGTGGATATGGTGGCATTCAAGCCGATGTATGTATACGCCTTACATACATATATATATGTGTGTGTATATAGCTCTATTTATTCGAATACACTCTTATCATCATCCTCCTGCAACTTTATTCAAATGTGACATTTGCATATGGTTTCATATCCTGATATCTTGAAGAGTGTTTTGTTGTTATTCTTTTTATTCTTATTATTGAGTTGGTGATGCCTATGAGAAGAAGAGTTTTGGATTTATTTACCGATGCTTTGATTTGCATATGCAGAAGAGTAATGGTCTTGTGACAGGCAACTAGACATCCTTGAAATATGAACGTGTTTTTTCCCTCTCTTGCATAACATTTTAACGGATTTGAAAGCATGGGAATGCCTCTTCTAATTTCCGTTTCTTCCTATTTGATTGCATTTGTGAAATTGCATTTTGAAACATATTGAGTCTATGGAATGTAGGATATGTGATAATGAATGAGGTGTATCAAAATGGATCTTCTCCTCTGGGGAGGATTCGAACTGTTCCCTTCAACGTTGAGAGTTGCGGGTTTGTGGGCAATGTTGAAAGTTTTTAAGTCAAGAAATAATGAGACTGGAAGGTTTTTTCTTAAGAGAGCGAGCACAAATGAATAATTTCTTTTAGTGTAATGGAAACGGATATTCAGGTAGTTAGAGATATGTTGGATTAGTCTATGTATATCTACGCAAACTTATTTTAGTTTCCTAGATAGTTTATCAAAATAGCGCTTAAGATTTTATGTATGTTGATCTCCGGTCTGAATCAAAGCTAATTTTCAAAAAATAAGGGAGTGCGATAGCCGTGCGTGTTAAGGCGTGTTCAACTCTAAATGTTGAGGTCCCCGATTCGACTTCTCCTAGAGGAGATGGTAATTTTTGGTATATCTCATTGATAAGAGTATCCTAGGTCCGATAGACTAATTTAATGCTAGTATGCTTATTTATATCCTGTCGGATACTGCAATTCTATCGAACCTTATAGGCAAAAAAAATAATACATGTAAGCTTATTTACATTGTCGGAAATTCTCAACTTGAAATATACAACAATATTTGACGATTTCTTGATTCTTTATTTTATAAGTTTGTATTTCTTCACGTTTTAAACCCCTTCCACTGGGTCCTTGGTTCATTTCTAAGCTAACCATTTGTACTAAGCACACTGCAATATATACAAATAGGCAGGCACACACCATCTTCCTTTCATTAACTACTTCTATCGTGTCATGATGAATCCTCGTAAAATATATATTGAAGTATTATATTTTCTTCCGATTCTTGTTTTAACATGAAAAAAGTTATGGAGAATTGTATATAATGCTAAAAAGAATATGTAGCATGGGAGATGTTGTGTGTGTGAACAAATAAGAATCGTCATTTGCGTATAAAAAAGATGCCCGTAGTTGATAGTCATATTCTAAAGAAATATGCAATTTCAAGTTCAGATCATTTTAGTGTGTTGATTAAGAGAATGAGGCAAAATTGTGTAATACTTTCTTGGAGTAAAAATACCAGTATTCTAACTGTATCCTTGTAAAAACAGATATTTACAACATATATTTATTTATTATAATGCTTAAACATAACCTTCATTGATATTTATTATAATATGGCAATTATATTATTATTATTGTGGCAAAAAAACAAAAATGATAAAGATATAAATCCAGCAAAATTAATAAAATATTGCTAGTTGTTGTTTTGTGTTATATCATCAATAAACATTGTAGTATATCAACATAATATATAATATTCTACACAAATTCAATCTACATTATTTGTGTCTGAAATTAGTTCATTTTTTATTTATTTAAATGAATCAAACTCTATTCAAACATTTTTTATACCCCAATGTCGAAGTTTACATGCAATAATATATATATATTAATGTGCATTTAAGTTTTGTTTTAACGTACTGTTTAAGATGGTGTTTTTTGAATCTCCTACTTTCTAGTGTATTTTATAGTTTTACACTGTATGGATTTTACCTACTAAATAAACATCTAACCAATAAAAAAAATATATATGTATTATATATAAATATTAGATTTAAAAAATATATATTTATCATAAAGAATAGAACATTCTTTAAGTTGCATCCTTATAATTTGTCTTGCTATGTACATGGTTTATTACTCCTATAATGACTTGAGTGTATTTATTATTAAATGTTGATCGGTAATCGACTCCGAAAGGAGGATGTTTTACAAGCCATCGTGAAACTTGGCTCTGATAGTGGACTGTAGCTTTCCCAAAAGCGCCAATAACTGCATTGCCCCTCATTTATATGTTTGTTTTTGATACATTGTATTTTATAATAACTTTATTATTTTATATTGTTTGATAAAAAGACTTGAATATAATGAGAGAATATTCATTGCCAACAGTATCAAATGTTTTTTTCTTCGTTGGGCTGGGAAGTCATTTCCCTTATTTTAAGCTATCGTTAGTATATCGGTCCTTAAAAATACACCATTGGGTTCACCTCTGGAATAACTGTGATTTTTTTTAGCAATATGCAAGATATCTGCTCCAAACATTCCTTTCCCCCCCCCCCCTATTAGTGGTAGGTGGCCAGTCTGGACAATATTCGTTAGTAGCCCAGGGAGGGGTTCTCCCTTATCCAGTAGAAACATCGCATATAAAACATAGATAAACATCGCAACATATTCAAAAAGAAGGAGAAAAACAAAACAAAAAAAGTCCACCTCAAATTTGACTTCATTGACAAATATCGTTGTTCCCCCCCCCCCCCACCACACATGAAAAAAGCAACCCTCAGTGATTTCAACCCCCCCCTTTTCTTCTTCGTCTTTATGTGTTTCCTTCCCCCTCCAAGAAAGAAAAATCTCCTTCTAAGAAGCAATATGAAAAATGATTCTCTAATTTACCTAGTTAGTAACTATACGTCTATCTTTTTCCTTTTCCTTCTTCTTATTTTTAACACAGAAAAGCCGTGGAGGATAAAATTAATAATAATAAAAATAACAACCCCTTTTTACCGAGTTTTCGCTTCACTTATTTCAATGAACGTCAATAAATTATCCCGGGAGCTGCTGCTGCTGTTTTTTTTTTGCTTCAACATACTACTTTCTAATTGAGAGGAAGGCTTGAGGAGGTAGATACGTAGTTGGATCCTGGTGCTCGATGGAGTAGGATTCCCTCAGTGAGCATAAAAGGAGGGGGGGAAATCAAATCATTGATGATGAGAATGTTGCCTATAAGGAGTCATTGGAGCAATGAATAGATGTTAATTCACTGAAGAAAAAGAAACTTATCTCTTTATACATATGGTTGTATATTTAAATATCTATGGATAGCTTATTATACTCCTGATGGCGTTTTATGCTTTAAAAAACTGGGAATATTAAGGGGTATCTTAGAGTTATATAAAAAACTGTTTTTAAGTGTGTTTTAGCCATTGCTCTGCAGATGTTATGTAGAGGTTTTTTATTGATTTGGCAAATTTTTGGTTGTATTACGAATCTAAAAACATATTTAATGTAGGTTTGACCAATTATTATTATTGTTTTTCTATGATTTATTTGTAGCTCATATATATATATATACTCTAGCTTACATGGCAACTGAATATATATATAGATATATATATATATAGCTACATAACTGATATATATATATATATATATATATATATGTACACAAATATATAATAATAATAAAATTAGGAAAAAAATACATTTTTTTAATTCGATGACGCTTTGGGAATAGAAGGATACAGACAGGCCTCTAGTTGTCTCTGCCACCCTCCGAGCACTCGATAACGAGCGTGCCTCTCTTAATAGCTGTGACAGGCTCCAGGCCTTTGAAAGGTTGACAGCAGACAACCAACTGGTAGAGGCGGGTTTCTTGAGGCTTATAGAAGTGTATCTCCACTTGTGGAGCTAAATTCTGCTACAATATTTTTTTTGTCATAGTGAAATTCTTAAATTTTGCCTCCTTAGTTTTTTAATATTTTTTTTGACAAGAAGTTCACTTAACTAGCTATTGGTCGATAGTTATATTATACTCATATTAGTAACATTATTCTTTAATAAAATTAACTATTTGTCAACCAAGAAAACTAGTTTATTATATACAAAAAAACATGATTTAAAAAAGTTATTATAAACTCAGAGAGTTTTAAAAGATTTTGATACATTTATAGTTTCGCAATATCGTTTTTTAGGATGCGTTTGTAATATAACTTAAATCCACAGATATTCTAAGAACTTGTACTTATTCAAAAGTAAAAAAACTCATATTTTTGGTAGTTATCCTATAAGGCTTTTATTATTATTTGCTTTTTGCAGAGATGCTTACAGGACAAACGGATTAAAAGTCTGAGTAGTTCTTAAATCTATTTGAAAATAGAAAATCCTTTCTCCCATCATAATTCTGAGAAACCCACTTGCTGATATATTTTTTCATACACATATTTCTTTTTTTATTATGACCTTTCATAAAAAAATAAGTTAAAAAAAAACTTTTTAATTCAGGTTTCAACGGTTAAAAAAATTAAGTACAAAGTTTCGCAAAATTTTAAAACAACTTCTGTAATAGTGTTAGATCACTAAAAATACCTTGTCTAGAGCAAGGCTAGCAATATAATACCTGTACTATTCTTATATGACAAATTTGGCTCCATGAATCTTTAACAACTTTTTAAATTAATCAAATTAAATTCATCGATGTAAGATTACATTTTTTTGGAGTTGTTGCAATCAAAAGTGAACCTTTCTTCTATGAGAGAAGTGACTTCTATATGAAGAACTCTTCCAATTGAAATTTCACTCCCAACCATCTCTCATCCAATCAATACTGATGAAGACGGAATGTGACGATAGGAAAAATAATATAGGCTAATGAAATAAAACACAAGTCGTACAAGAAACGAACTATGCCTTTTTCGTATCATAGCGATAACTACCAATCAATATAAACCAAAAAAAATTACTATCCGATTAAATTCGAGCACATTCATATTCGAACGTTAGCAATGGAGTGCGTAGTCGTGTGCTTACAGGCGTTTACAAACTCTCAATTGTTGGGGCGGTGGTTTAACTCCCCGATTGGAACTCTTTTGGTATAACTCATTGATAAAAGATTCTAGGTTCGTTTTCATTTTGGCGCCAAAAAAAGCCAAAGTTTTTTAATTTCTTTCCTTTCTACAAAATGACTTTATCACTTTTGCAGAAATTTCTTTATAAAAAAACGTCATTTTTTATCAGAATGGCGAACGACAACGAACGAGTCCCGACGGGCCGATTCAATTTAAAATTAACGATGAACGATACGACAACAATTTTCGCGAACGTCAACAAGTTTTGACGTATATAAATATAAAAAAACTATATATAAATATAACATTTTTATATATATATATATAAATATATATAATATAATATATATATATAGATATAATATATTTATGATGATAATATTTTTATCTATATCAAAGTCGTGATTCTTTGAAAAAAGAAAAAAAGGAAAATTATATAAATATAATATTATTAGAAGTCTATTATGATTCTTTAAAATCAAGCATAATAATAAAATAATAATACTGGGGTGTTGGGATGATTATTTTCCTTTGACTGTCACAATAAACATCCATATATTATTATTATCATTACTTATTTTTATTATTATTTTTGGAAGTCATATTGTCAACTGTTTTACCTTTCAGGTAAGTTGGTGTGCTTGGCCCTCTTGAAGCATTATATATATATATATTGTAAGCAAGTTGTGTTCAAGCCATACTGCCCCCTTGTTTCTGTTGATGCTCCTGTTGTACTGGGGCGTTGATGTTCTGTGCAATGAAGGTGAATCCTCTCCCAAAAGGGGCCGAAACAGTTGATAGGAGATGATGCTATATGCTCAAGGTGTATTGGGCTATGATAATGCATCATAACGTAAAAACCCTCCACTCATTTCAAGCCATCATAATTCATATTACATACATAACGACTCACAGAGAGAGAGAGAGAAGAGATAACATCATAATATCATCTTAAGAAGATGATGTGAAACACATGTGTGTGGAAGCTTCTTCTAAGAATATATAGGTGAACCCTTGTTTATCTTATATTCAAATACTACATAACGCTTAAGAAAGTGAAGATGCACAAAGATATATATATATATATATATATATGTATTACAAGAGAAAGAACATTCACAGTTTTTTAAAAGGTATTTAAATTTTACTATTGAGTTTACGGAGTATGTAGAAAAGTCGATATAAAATATTTAACGGCATGTTTATAGGCATATGATTGACATACAATTTTTCAGCAATATATTTTAATGCTATTATTCTAATTGAATCTACTTAGTCCCAAAGATAATAGATAATACAAGATGCGCAGAACGCAATGTTTAGAAAGAAAAAAAAAAACGTCACAGATGACGTCACAGTAGCTATTTGTTATTAAATAAAATCAAAGTTACATTTAAAAACAGTGATTGATTTCAAAAGGAAATAAAATTTGAAACCGGGAGCTCTCCGGCGGAGGCGGAGCTGCAGAGGACGGCCACGTTGCTCCGGAGCTCCTAGATGCGTGCGGGCTACCGCCAAAGGCCTCAGAGTCCCGTGCAGTGTTCAGGACTTCCCTTCCTCCCTGATGCTGAAGCTGTGCGTCCCCGGGTGGCACGTGCGGGAGGGAGCCTCCGGACGTTATTCCTTTGAGAGCCTTTACGTTCTTAGCTTTGTTGTCTAGAAGTATTAGATACATAGGCAAATCGTAGCTGTGATGACGTCACATTTTTTTATTGGATATATCCTTCTTTGTTTACATGAGTTCTGCCCCCCTGACTTAGTCCCAAGAATATTATTTTTTATTACAAATTTGCATAAAACATGTAATGTTTATAGATATTTACAAATGATATATATTTTCAATTATGTGCAAAAAATCAAGGATTTATAGAATATTCTTTAAAAAGTGTTATTTAGTACAGTTTTTATTTATATTTTTACTGTTTTTCTATGAAAGTATTGAAAAAACCCATACTTTTATTTATAAAAAGTACTTTTAAATGTTGATAAATTCAAGAAGCATAGTACTTTACATTGTTCAAGATCTTACAAACTTACAATACAATTTATTATTAAAACATTGTGATGAGTCAAAAGAATTCATTTCTATAACTTTGCATAAAATATGTAATGTTTATAGATATATGCAAATGATATATACATTCAATTTTCAAGCAATTATGTGCACAAAATCAAGGATTTATAGAATATTCTTTAAAAAGTGTTATTTAGTACAGTTTTATTCATATTTTTTATTGTTGATGAAAAATGTATGTCCTTTTCAAGGTATTAAAGGAATATGTACATACTTTTATTTGTAAAAGTACTTTTTAAAATGTTCAAGAAGCATAGTACTTTACATTTTCAAGATCTCATAAGCTTTGTCAGATCTTTATTTAGTCTAATGAGACCCTTAGACAACCTATATTTTCATTTTCACTTATCCTTTCATATTACATTTTCAAAAAACCTTTTTCTCACAAGTTTCATTCTTTTTTTATTAATAATTCCTATAATTGTATTATACATGGGAGTTCTGGATTTACATAATATCTATCATATATATATATATATTAAAGCATCAACTCCATGGATAACGCTATAGCCCCCCTCCTCCTCTGAGCCCCCCCTGATATAAAAAATGATGCTTCATTTCGTTCCGGAGAAGATCCTTTCATGCGGAATAGAGAGAAAAAGAAGATATTATTATTATTATTATAATTCCAACAATTAATAATCATGATAATAGTTCTAAACCTTTTTTCATATATATATTTAAAAAAGTTTTTCTGAATCCAATTGAACAAAACGATGCTGCTGCCTTTTATTTTGTTGTTGAAATATATATAGGGAAATGTAGTAGATATGCATGATTAGAGGAGGGATAAGTTTTTTTGTGGGGGGTTGAGGGCAACAGATGCTTTGCATCGTCAACTTAAAAAAAGTTCTATAAGGGCATACATAAAGAAAGAGAGAGAGAGAGAAGGATAGATACATTTTAAAAGGGAGGCAGTTATTATAATAAAAAAGACTATTTGAATAATAACAATTTATTATCAATATGCATTCGTTATCAATTAACAAGTAACTTATGCGTTTATCCAGATGCTTTCCGAAATAAATCTTTTTTAAAATATTATTATTCCACAGTTTATAAAATATGTACAAGCACAAAAAAGGAGAATGTATATAAAATGATGTTAATGCGTAAAAACATAATTAAACATTTTAGTATACAATTTTAACATCGAATATGAACAAACACACAAATACAATTATATAAAATAGCTTGACAAATAAAACAAAGCATATATAAACGAGTAACCTTCTATATTAATCCTTGAATTGGCGTAAAAGTTTTTTAATATTTTTTCCATATTATTCTTTATTAAGTAAAAAAAATGAGATGGTAAGTCAAATTATACGACGAAATTACGATGTATTAAATTCTAGGTTCCAGGGATTGTTTTTTAATGATTCCTTTGGTTATTATTATGTAAATAAATTTATTTATTTAGTTGAAATGACTAATTATCTTATTTGACTGTGATTTAGCATCGACCTTATATATATATATATATCATACAACCCAAAGCATTTAAAAAATATATAAACCCAAAGCAAATGCCTAATATAACTGTTTGAATGTTATTTGCTTATTTATATAAGCTCGAAGTAAAAATTTAATAATTTTTTAATGGTAAGTCAAATTATACGACAAAACCACGATGTATATAATCCTAGGTTCTATGGATATTTTTTTAATGAATCCTTTGGTTATTTATTATGTAGATAAAAAAATATAAATTTAGTTAAAATGTCTAATTATCTTATTTTTACTGTGCATAAGCATTGATTATTTTGCTTATTTATATAAGATCGAAGATAACATTCAATAATCTTTAACACGACTAGTATGAATTTAAATATATGTCTGTCTGTTTAATATTATCTTTACATTGTGTACTGTTAGCGCTAAGATTTCTGCTGAGATAGCATACCATATCACTTTCTCGAAGAATATTCTTAGTTCTGACAATGCTCCTTGGAAGTATGCATAGGAGGGATCGTATACGTTTTTACCCCTCCTGTTCCGATATGCATCTACGAAAGTTTAAAAAAAATGCAAAAATAACAATCATTTTTTCAATCATAATTATTTCATTTAACTATGTTAAAAAATAAGAAAAGTTGCTAAGATAGTTGTAAGTAACAATGATCTATGTTTAACTTTAAGTTGTACATAAGTGTTTGTAAACAAGACTGTTTAAGCTTTTATATTATTTCAAATATAAAATTACCATTTCAATCAAGTCTTAAAATGTGCTCAATTGGTAAAGTATTTGTGAAACTTGATTTTTGGTTAAATCTTTTAACATGTTAGATTATTTATTCAGCCTTAACGTAAGTGTTCCGATATTATCTTTGTTCAATCCTGTATTGTAATGCAAAGAAGCAATTATTAGTCTAATTAATAATAGTTATATATGACTTATATATATATATATATACTATTATTTTAAATTTAAAATATAACACACTCTTCCAATACACAAAAGCATGATTGTCTGCCCTACTGGCTGTGGGAATGTTTGTTGGCATGATTGGATAAGGGTTTACAAAATTTATACATACTATGCACTAACTAATAGGGTCTTCGACTTAAGTAACAACTATATACATATTTATGTGTTTTAGAACATATCTTCAAGTGATAAGAGCCGGTGGCACACTGGCAATTGATACTTTGAGATAACTACATACCCATATATATATAACTATATATATAGTGAACGTTATAACCGACACGTCAGGAAAACTTATCATTACAACTATCATTATTATTTATTATTAGTATAATTAATGATGTTTCCATATTTCAATCCATGGAGAGAGAGAGAGAGAGCGAGGGTTTGTCTGAAGAAGATATGCTAACTATGTTCGTATGTCAAGAGTTAATAATGTCTCACAGATTTTCTTTCTTTTTTTAGATCATCTTTTGGATCATACACATATTTCTTCCAGCTTCAAAGAAATAGTAATAATAATATTATGCCATGTCTGCTAAAACAATAAGAGACTCTCGAAACGGAAGGGGGGGGATGGAGTTCATTAAGAATTATCATCCCCCCAACAGCCTCTATTGGCCTGTGTGAATCGATTTATCTCTCCTCTTTTCTAAAGAAAAAAAAACATGAAAAAACGAAGTCTTTAAGCTTCAAAATTAATGGGGGGGAAAGACTATGAAATTGAAATTATAACATATGAAACATGTCGAATTTATTATAAATGTTTACACAAATATATGTTACAGAAAGTATGCGCAACCAGGGACTACACGTGTCCTTTAAAAGTATCTGGTTCTGAGGGCCGCAGTTATTGTATAGTGTAGGTTCAAAACGTCAATGAATCTTCAAGTTTCAATTGCCCCACACTTTCAAACCAGTCACTACTGGACCCTCTGGTTTTATAGTATGTCATCATTATTGTATTTTGGTGTTACAAATTTACTTCCAATGGAGGTTGGGTCTTTTGTGTGTTAATATTATTCATACTGGAGCTTCAAATTACGCACCTTTTATTGATCCTCGAGTTCTACAATCATGATATATATATATATATATATACTTGACTTTGAAATCATAAGCATTAAGCGTAGTTCTTAGTTAAGTGTTCTTAGTGTAACAACTCAACGTCATAACTCTGTTTCTTCTGAGAATACGATTATGATATTGTTCATTTCAATGTATACAACAAATAATGTCTTCCTTACTTTTTGAAATTGTTAAGCAGCTAAACTGCAGAGTGTGGATAAATCACCCAATGCAAATGCAAAATCACCCATTGATAATATTAAAATACGATTGTAACATACACATATGTGCTTAACCGATTTTTTGCTTATTTTGTTAGATAGAATTGCAGTATCCGACAGAATATAAATAAGCATTATAGCATTAAAGTATTCTATCGAACCTAGGATACTCTTATCAATGAGATATACCAAAAATTACCATCTCCTCTAGGGAGAAGTCGAATCTGTGACCTCAACATTGAGAGTTGAACACGCCTGTACGCACACGGCTATCGTACTCCCTTATATATATATCCGTTGGAAGAGCTTATGATTTCAGCTTCTTACTAATAAACACTCCATTTATATTCATATATAAGTACAAACCGCTATTAGATGAAAATCGATTTAAAATCTCAAAGCTATTATTGACAACCATCAAAATACGTACTTTATGCTGGTGATCAACCTAAAGAAACTTGCTTGCTATATATAATTTTGCAGGCACGTAAATAAACATCTGATGACGTTTAATATCATACAAAAAATAAATTGTCCGTTATATAAATATATTTATATATTCAAATATAAAGCAAATTGTTTTCTCAAATTAATGCTCCTTTTAGAAATCCAAGAGGATAGGCATAAGAAAAAAGCCTTTCTGAGCCTATTCATGCACAAGGAGTGAAATTCGTGTCATATATATATTAGCTTGGGCATCATCAGTGCATGTGTGAGTTCAACGGACTGCAAGGGGCTGCCCTTGACCAAGTTTAATTAATTATGCATTATTCAATGCATTTACTTATTTATATATAAAGAAAAAATGTTAGAGAGCAAAGAATAAACCTCTCTTTCTTCCTCAATAAGCAAAAACAGAACACCTTGTCTTGAGATGAAGAAGAGCCTCAGCCATGCATGATGGGTAACCACCATCTTCTCTCTCACACACAAAAAGCCCAACTCATGACTTCACTCATATATTACATTCCTACATTCACTATAAAAAAGTATTTACACTTTTGCCTTCGTAGAATTCAAGTTTCATGGCCGTGTACTAAAAAAGGACGAATGGGTTTGGCATTATTTCTGTCAGTTTGAGAAATAGCTAAAAATATATCAAAGGCCTCAAATTTTATGATATTTTAATTTTATCAATTTAGATTTACATATACTCTATAGTATGACTCTTAATATCCTAATAAAAGAGTGCTCACAACGAAGGAAAGATGGGTAAAAGTAAGTGTTCATGTGTCAAAGAATTGTTCAATTTATTAGAGCTTTATTTATCGGATGCAACAGCACATTGGCACACGGATACTTCTCTTCTTTACCTAAATTAATAAATATATTATACCATATATGTAAGTTGTAGCTTTGTTGAGTTTGAAATGATCCCAGTATATGGATTTTCTTAATGAACGTGTAAATTGCAGGAAACGAAGATAGTTTTAAGCATTGTTGTGAATGTTTAAAAAAACTTTGAACTACGATTGACGCCGTCAGATGACGTTCAAATCACTATATTAGAAATGTAGATACAACAAAGATGAACAATTTAAACTTATGAAGTTAGGAGTTCTACAAACAGTAAAACAAATTAATATTATTTAACTGTTAATAACAAATTGTTATTATATATATATATATATAAATATGTAATTGAGCACTATCACTTAATGGTAAACAGATCAGATTCGAACCCAGGAGGATAAGTAAATACTCAATTCTCTATTTTCCAGCTCATTTTTCAATATATAAACCTATTGTAAAGTTCATATGACAACCTCAATTTGGGGCAAAATATCTCGCAATCATTTGTTCAAGAAACATTTCAATGATTTTTAGTTCTCAAACATTCAGCGACATTCAAAATATATACAAATACAAAAAATTGTCTTGCAAAGCTATTCTATACCGTCAAAAGACCATAGAACCTAACATATCGAACTACCACCATTCCAAGACCATCTACATGTTTACAATCTCTTTCATTCTCTCACATTTAAGACTTCATTTGAATATTATTTAGTCTTGATTGTAGATGGCATAAATGCTTAGAGTGTTGTAAGGTACTATCTATCTATATATATATATATATATTATATGTAACATAAATATATATATAATTTATAAGCTCTAGAATCAGGTATGTAAAACAACCTAAAATTTGGAAAAACCTGAAAAAACCGTTAAAAACCCGTGTTTTACCGTGGTTTTTTTCGAAATTTGGGTTTTTTCATTACACCATTAATTAGCTATTAGCTAATTAATGGTGTAATAAAAACCCGAATTTTGAAAAAACCCACGTAAAACACGGGTCTTTTAACCGGTTTTTTTCAGGTTTTTCCAAATTTTGGGTTTTTTACTACCCTGTCCAGAATACATTTATTTGTTGATATCGTCTCTGGTGGATGGAGGCAAGGCATGCGACGTATTCGATTTATTTCGAGACCGAAGTCCAGGAATCCGTCGAAGGAGAAGGTATTTTGAGGTCTAGAACAGCGTATGTAGCCGCACCGTATAATAAAACTGATTAAATTCTAAAGCACTTTTAAATATTACTAACAGCTTTTGTTTTGAATGCATTGTGTTTTGGCAACGACGGTGACATGAGGAGAAAAGGATTCGGTCTCTGCCCTTGCTCGACGCCCAAATGGACTCAGGAAGATTGCTGAGTCTCATCAACCTGCTCCTTGGGGCTCGTTTCCAAGGTCAAGAAGCTCCAAGATGAGGACAAAACCTTGAAAGGAACCCTGGTAGTGTGGGCTACAACAAGAGAGGACGGCTGAGTTCCTGGCCGACCTCTCGGACCCATTGAGGCTCCCCCACCACCACATGAGGAAGCAGGCCAAGAATCTCGGGGTCAGCAAGGACACCATCAGGAATGCTGTTCAGACTTGGGCTGGTGTCTATGTTCGTAGACGGTCGTCAGCTTCTCTCGGATGCCAGAAAGGAGACCAGGGTCCTCAAGGGCAAGAAGCTTCTCACCTGGATGAAGCACCACGGGTCCACGGTCCGGATCTTCTCCGACAAGAAGCTGTGGACAGTGGATCAGGTCCGAAACAGCAGGAATGGCCGCTACCTGGCCTACTGCATTGAGGAGGTCCCCCCCCCCCCATCAACACCACCAAGCACCCAGCATCGGCTATGATGCTCGTTTGGGTTCAGCTTGGATGGGAACATGATGCCTCCATTCTGGTTTCCCAAGGGGCTCAGATTGGGGCCAAAGAGTACTTGGAGGTCATGCAGAATGTGGTCAATCCATGGTTTGGATGCTACCTACCCTGGGGCCAACTACGTTTTCAACAGACAGCCTCCTGGGCACAAGGCCAAGATCACCCAGAAGTGGTTGTGAGGAGAACTTGGCAGCATTCTGGCCATGGTCCATGTGGCCTCCATCAAGCCCGGATTGCAATCCCTTGACTATGGCATCTGGGGCGTCGTGGAGAGAAAGGCCTGTAGCCTGTATAAAGCTCTCAGTGCAAATTAAATCGTTGTTTTTCAATAGCTTTTTATTATCTTTTTTAAGTTGTACAAATGAATTGTAATGTAAAAGACAATCGGGGAAAATATTTTTTGAATGAATAGTAGTAGTCCAGTAATGAATCTTTTTTTCTAATATATGTGTATTGCTTCCATGAGATTATTATTTATAAGAGAGAAATGTATCGAAATACATTTATCACTTTTGATTTCGTAGCCACTTTTCGTATGAAAACCCTTACCACTGAATGAATGGCATTTTATAACCCCGTCTCTTTATTTTGCCAAAAAAATATACAATTACCTTGTATGGTCGTAGAAGTAGTATTAGGATAACATACACAAAATGGGGATCAAACATAACAACCTAGTCACAATAACAAGATAGTGATCAATACGACGACGAAGCCTTCTTGTCTTGAAGACAAAAAAAATAGAAGTAGTTGATTCTACTACATATGTAGAACCCATGTAAGACATTGAAGAACAAGAAGACGAAAAGACTATTGATAAATTTAGAGGCATAAATCAGGGGAGATAGTCTTGATCCCTATCAACTATCTATTTGAAAATTCCTACATTTGAAATCAAGACGTGGTATGTAAGAGGGCAGAGACCGAATCCCTTGACCCCTCATGATCTATTAGAACGGGAAAAGGGCGAAGATTTGTGGGAGGAACTCCAGGAAAGCGACAGGGAAAATCAATAACTGTTCCTTAATTATTGCCCATACATATATATACTCGTTCAGTTTCCTAAGAAAGTTAGAATAATAATATGTGTTCAAGTATACCGTCACATTATCTTGAAAAATATAAAAATATAACTTGAAAAAGTACTATACGATAACCTATAGCGATAGCAAAATGTTTCTTTAATTACAACCTGATTTGTCTACATCATAATTGCTTAATTGAATTATGAATTATTTTAGCTTTTTTTAATTGTATTATCCTCTATTAAATTATAGTCTTGAATAAGTAATATATTCATAACACACATCAAAGAATCACAAAAGAGAGAAAAATACCGTATTTGTTCAAATTAATAGAAGAGAAATTATTACTCGATTATTGTTATTTATTTGTCATTACTTGTTATGAAGAAGAGGAAATGAATATTTTCCTTGTTAATAATTATATTTATGTTATTACGTAAAAGGGTTTTTTCCCCTTCAAATAATGTCTTGAGAAAGGCCTGGTTGACAGGTCTCTGAGAGTGAAAAGAAAGTCATAATAAGATTTCACTCTGCTTATTTGGAGTGCCTTGATCTTCAAATGGTCATCCGCTTGGTCAATAACGAAGAAGTAACAGTAGGCCTATAAGTGAGTGTACTCGTACATTAAAAATATATAAAATATTATGTATGTGTAATATAGCAAAGGAGTCCCCACAAACGGTTACAAATATTTAAAGCTCATATCTTTTCATTTGAGCTAATTTGTATCAACTTTTGTTTTTGTTTTATAGCTATTACATCCTTTTCTTTCGTCGTCAATTGTATATATGTACAAATGTCTGAAGAAATTTATAAAAATCAAGTAATGAAGGAATTAAATACAAAACTTTTTACAAATATAAAAACCGAGCTTATTAGCTTATAGTAAAACCTTTTATATTAGAGATAGTATAAAAAATATCGTACATATAAGAGTGTATCAACTGCTTCTAAATCATTCACAGCTCGTCTGATTTTCTTCACCAACCGCCGATTACCGAGTCATTTTTTTTTTCATTCTCCCACTCATAAAAATCAAGGATCTTATTAATCAAGCTATGTTTATCCGACATGACTCCAAGGTACGAGCCTTTGAATTCCTAAGCCTATGGAATGATCCCCTACAGTGCCCTGATGGCGATGTGTGCAGGTGCTGAGTTTTGTTGGAACTCCCCTCTGAGCGGCCATGTGCTTCATACGGACAAGACCAACTTCTCCCTGACTTCTCAGTAATCTTTTCGCGTTAATTCCTTTCCTTGGATTGAAGAAGAAGAAGGGAGGGTATCAACTCATCGGTACTGGAGATGACAGTTAGGGTCATCACGGAGCAGAGAACTTTGTGATACAGACCGCAGGACCTCCTCTCTATCCTTGACAAGTACCTGTCATTTCAGGACGTTATAGCTTCTGTCGACAGTCAAGTCAAGATGATTCTTCCTCCATGCCTCTTTAGTCATTAGGAGACGCTTACAATTGATAAGCCTATTGCCCTTCAGAGGTCCAGGCGGTTTTTGCTATGGGCAACGTGGGCGACTGCCCAGGGCGCAATATATTTTGGGGCGCCCCTCCAAAAAAATTCGCCAGTTTTCTACTCTAAAACCGCTAATTTCCAAGTCAAGTTTATGGACTGGTCACGTCAACTTGCTGCAGTCATGTATACAGGTTGTGTGTGTGTCAGAAGAAAAGAGTGAGAGCGTTTTCCACACACTGCGATCACGTCCCAATCTCATTTCTGCCGGACGCTTACCGGAGCTCAGCACAGCTCGAGCGGCAGCGGGATGTGGCTTGTAATCATTTTTTATTGTAACACTAAGGGGGGGGGGGGGCGCCAATGGAGTGTTTCGCCCAGGCGTAAAGTCGCCAGGACCGTCTCTGTGGATGCCGTAAGGATGTGTTCCTTGGCAATTTGGTAATGGCCTGTATCCGAGGTACTCACAATCTTGGAGACCAGCTGCTTTCTCACTTCATGGTTATTGGTCAACTTGGATAAGGAAGCCTCCGACGAGGCCTTAAAGAATTCTGAAGGCCTGCAATGAATCAGGGAGTGCGGATTTGGCCACTCCTCCTTTTGTGAGTCTTGCGGAAGACCTTTTCCTCAGGCCCTCAGACATTGATGATTCGGTACATCGTGGTTTGTAGATGTTAAGAAGCTTGTGAATAGCACCGCGCCGGTGTCCCGTTCAAGCCAATTCGAGGATGGTTCCCTCCTTGCTTCTTCCATGATGACTTGTTGCCTAATCAATTTTGTTGAAAGTTATTGTGTATTTTTCATGGATCCCTTGATTAGAATGATTTAACCCCTCATATCCACATTATTCTGGATTGGAATGAAGTTGAAATTTCCATTCAGTTTAGTTAAAGTAAATAGTTACAATCGTTGGTAGATTTAATTCAGTTTTGTCTGAAAATTGAATAAAAAAATCTTATATTTTTATGATCGCTTTGAACAACTATATTTAATACCTGTCTAAGAAGTTTTATGACTGTTTTGGCCATTATATATTTTGCCTTCACTTTTTTTAACAAAATAAGAATAAGCTATGAACACTATTTTTGTAGTTACAATATATAAATTGAATACACGGTTGCCATCAATAGTTTTATTTCGGTTCAGCTGAGTTAATATGCATTTGCCTTGTCCAATCTTTATGTCCGTAAAAAAGTATTTGATACCTAAAAAACAAACAGTTTTCACCATTATTTCCATGCTTCAGATTCCAAGCTACAGAGAATTCAGCATCCCCCCCCCCCAGTAACTGCCCTTGAAGGCATTGCCCCCTTAGAAGACCCATCACGATTGAATCATGATCAATCATCATTGAAATCTCATTCTGAGAGGCGGCAGTGACTAATGACTCCCTAAGACCACCACGACATCTGTTCTTCCTCTTATCCCAGACTAGTGGCCGTCTCTCTATGTACATACAGACCCACTTAAGTAGACTCATCATTTAAGGCTTAAATGCCCGGATTATGTTTGAAGGTAGTTGCAACAATAAATATGATTATACCATTGGGTGTATTGTCACCTATTTTGTTATCAATAAAAGGTTTTTTACTCATAAAATATACTAAATCCCTAGATGCATTTTCTTTGAAGCAGGATGAAAAAAAGTCTATACGTTTTTGATTAAATGGTATGCCTTTAGAAGTTTCGTTAGTGTTATTAATATGACGGAAATAATGTGAATAATTTTCGAATGACCTTTGTTCTATTTTGTTATCAATAGAAGGCCATGATTAATGTCGATACTATATAAATTACTCTTCAGCTTTATAAATTGTAAATTTGAAATATAGATTTTTATACTCATAAAATAAAGTAAATCACTAAAGCATTTTCTTTGCAGCAGGATGAAAAAAGTCATACGGTTTTGATTAAATGTTATGCCTTACTTAAGCTTGACAGAAATAAATGTAACTATTTTTAGAATGACATTTGTTCTAAGGCTTCAACAAAAGAAGTAAAACTCGGAAACTTTATTCCAGTATAATCCTTTAAAATTTTGAAATTTAAAATTTAAATAGGTATTTTCTATTTTAAGTTATTATTTTGTCATGTGCAAAATATTGAAGTTCAATCAATTAATATTCTTGAAATAAAGTCGAATTGCATACTATTGTAGGTTAACATATGATCGTGCTAAAGTAAAATTTTGCAATTGGAGATCATTGGATATCTTTTATTTCTAGTTAAGTACAGATTTTTTTTATAAAAACACAATGAAAATAATCCCAACATTATCAAACCATTAATAGTGTTCTTTAATTTAAGTGACGTCATACACAACGTTTGTAATGATATTTTTTTACATGTGCAAAAGTCTTGAATTTCACTCAATTAAATATTCTTGAAATAAAGTCGATTGCATACTCTTTGTTGGTTAACATATGAACTTGCTAAAGTATTATTGAATTTTGCAATTGGAGACTATTTTGAATACCTTTATATCTAAGTACCAGTTTTTTATACAAACACAATGAAAAATAATCAAATCATTACTAGTGTTTCTTTGATTTATGAAAGTGTGGTTTTATGTAACGTCATACACAACGTTTGTTATGTCTGACGTATCAATTAAAAGTCTACAGTTGTTTAGTCAGATAGTATATTTGTATACATAAATACATAAGTATTCAATGAAGGGACTTAGTGGTTACTGAAAGGATCAAACAGTAACCCCTCTGACGTCACGTCAGAGACATAACCCCCCCCCCCCCCCCCCCCCCCTTAAATGAATAGGATTGAAATGAAATATATTGAAGAATGTCTTAAAATGAACCCCATCTTCCATTCCGCAAAGGAATGCGTAATCCTCAAAATATTCCCTCCCCTTTTCTATACTTTCCGATCTTCCTTCTACGAAATCTCTAAAAGTATAAATCAAATACATATATTCCCGCTATTTTACATATACCGTTTATGTCTCCATGCTTTTTAGGACAATTTCATAATAATAATAATAATGTCCGTAGCATATTGGACATAAAAATAGTTTTATTCTTTTTGTATATTATTTATTGGTTTCCTGAAGGGGGAACGTTTCAACTATTTCATATATATGTATATTTATTTTGCAGTTCCTTTTTATGTATATATTTTATCTCTTTTGGGTTATAAGGAATACCTATCTCTTGGTGTATGTAAATTTCAGACAAGGAAAGAGCGAGTATGTCCAATTAGTTGCCCTAAGGCACATCTTGAAAAGGGGAAATATACCTGATTTTTCCCCCATGGGAAAAAGAGAGAGATGATAGGAAACCCGTTTTATGTTCCAAGGATAATCAGTCATTTCATGATAATAGTAGAGTTTTTTATGTCCCAAAAGGTTAACTTATTATCGACCAAAACTTTATTAGTTGCCAATACTCAGGGAACTTTATTCTTCGTACAACTTTTAAATATATATTGTAGGAAATGTCTGAAACTCGGCAAATTTAAATCATATATATGTTAGAACGCACAAACATAGCTACTACTTCTTAATTCAACGATATCCAATAAATTATGTATTTAGGACATTCTTTCCTTTATGTAACTACAACGAACGAAAAAAAAAAACAGTTTCAATTTTTTGTACCAATTTTGTTAAATGGAATATCATCTTCTAAGTGACAATGAATGATTCATTATAGCGTAAAAATTAATCAATCGAAGAGTGCAATAGCCGGGTGCATTAGGCGTGTTCAACTCTCAATGTTGGGGCGCAGGTTCGAATACTCCCGAGAGGGGATGGTCATTTGTTGGTCTACCTCATTGATGATAAAAATCCTAGGTTCGAGTGACTAATTTACATGCTAGTATGCTTATTTTTATCCGAGGGATGCAAATTCTGTTGAATCAATTAGGTAAAAAGAAATCAATCGAATCTATGTTCTAATGAATAAGGTAAATCGACTTTCCCCTCTTAGGAGTCGAACTGGTGCCTTTTATATTGAGAGTGGAAAATGCTTCCACTGAGCTGCACCGTTACAAGTTTCTTAAATTAAGAGCAAAACTCATTTGCAATCCATCTCTCTATATAATGTTTCTTAGGAGAAGTTTATATTAGACATTTAAATATATTTTTTATGGATTAATTAAAGATAGTGAGAGATTCTCACTAACACATTCTATTGAGCGATATTCATTTATACGCCATAAATATTTAAAAAATAGCTTTGACACTGCATAAGTTCACAACAGTGTTTGATTTGCTGCATGTAATTTATTGATAGGCAAATCCTCTTATCAGAGAAGCAACGCAACATAGAATGATTCACGTCAAAATATAATGCAAGCTCAAGAAATATATTACTATTATATATATATTAACAATATTGAAGAAGGAATTGATTAAAATACTGCCGAAATGGAGACCTTGCATTTCCTTTGTTGTGTACTTATCAAGTGACATTTTGAACTGCATTTAATGCATCTTGTAGGCATGAATGCACGTATAAGAAAGAAACACTAAATATAATAATGTATGTTAGAAGGGAGAAAAACTCTAAGATCTCACAAAGAATCTTCATATGAGTTCTTCTATCCATGATGATTCATTAGTTATCTTTTTCCCTTCTCTTTGGGGTCGTCGAAAGACCCACAAGAGTCTCACAAAGTATATTTCTCTTTTCATTCTTGATGATATTAGTATTATTAAAAAGGAAGAAATAGTCAAAGACGAAGAAGAAAAATCAAATTCTTTCGTTAAAAAAAACTCCTTCATGATAAGTTATGATTAGCTATAAAAAACTATTTGGATAGATAGAAATCTTTATGTTGATATGGGTTTGCTTTTTTCCCTCTCTTTCTTCTGTCTTATTGCTTCCTATCAGCCTCTTATTACAACCATACAAACATACAACCAGATACATACAACCCAAAAGGGTGTATGTATGAAATATGGGCGACTTTTTTGGTGTTTTATACCCAGCCTTAATTGTTTTTGAGTTGTTGGCTTTACTGAACATTTAAATCTATTGGTAGAGATTTAAAAAAGGTAGATAAATATCACAAACTCACCAAATAACATCTTTTTTAAAGCTGGACACAGTGTTTTCTTTCTTTTTCTGTGTCTAATAGTAAGAGTAATGATCAAATAAACATCATTAGTTTCCAGAGGTTGAGCAGTTCATTTAATTCATATCAATTGGAGCATTCCATTCAAAGGATTCGCAAATGACATGGATGGAGGCACGTGATAAGATATAATCAGTATTTTTAAGGATGATATTTTATTCTGAATTAATTTTGAAGTGATGCTTTATTGCATATTACCAATTGCTTTTATTATTATTTCATATCCTTTTCGCTCAATCAATCAATTTTCGAAAATGTTACCTTTTGTCTATCCCAATTAGCGGCGATCCAAGGCTTGCAAGGAAGTGAAACGTTTCCCACTATGAACATAGCATCTAAGCCATAAATTCCGACAAGGGAGTTGATCTATATTTGAAATCCTAATGGGTGTGCCATAGTTGTGGCTGGTGAAACCATATAACTCATTGGCTGTGAGATGGGGACCTTCATTAAAATATGCTTGTGGCTTTGATAACCAAATGTTCTAAATGATACACTTAATCCCTGGCTGCGTATTCTTACTGATATATATATATATATATATCAGACTTGTTGATTATCGTTTTTTTGTTGTCGTCCAATAACGATGAACGACAAAGTTTTTGAGGAACGATAAGGAAATTCCTTATCGTCGTCGTTCGTTTTTGGTGCCAAAAAAAGACAAAGATTTTAAATTTTCATGGGACAAATTCCTTTCTAAAAAGAACGTCATCCCTTTTTTCAGACATTTCTTTCTAAAAAAAAACGTCGTCAATTTTTTCAGAATGGCGAACGACAAACGAACGAATAACGACGAACGATTAATTTAAAATTAACGATGAACGACGAACGATAACTTTTGGCGAACGACAACCGAACGACAATTTTTCGCGAACGTCAACAAGTCTGATATATTATATATATATATTGTGTTGCCAACTGAAAGATGCATTTTCTTTGATGAGTTTGCAAGAGCTACCCTAATGTCATCCTTATCCATAAGGAACATGCATGTAGAGCAAAGAATCTTTTTTAATAACACTACTTTTGAGCTGTTTCATGCTATAATGTTTTTTTTGCGTCATCAATTATGACCATAAATAGTCCCTTACTCTCGATGAAAAATAGAACAATACATTTGAGTTCCCATATGTAAAATTTATATTTTTAATTTTTTGGATGAATATGCAAGGAAAACAATAAAGTTTTTTATGGTGCATAAAAATAAATAAATTTACACACAAATCAACACTTAGGCATTTAGCCCTATATACTCCACATTCAAATTACTCATACATACCCCAAACAATCAACCACCTCTCAAAATCAAGACGCCCCAATCAATTCTCAGTCGCATCACAATCTCAATCTGGGCATCCTACTCAATTACACTCCAATCCAACGAATATTCCCATAGAGGCTGATCTTCTGTTTTCCTTTAGAAGAGACTAAGAAAAATTATGAACATCCTCTGGATTTAAAACAACAGCTGATCGCAGTCATTCATTACTTTAACATTATTATAGTAAACATTAGACGTCGTCGCCGTCCTTAATTCCCTTAACTCTTTCCCATGTCGGTGTTTTGAAACATAAATTAACTTTTTCAAATGTCATTAGAATAAAGTATATACATAATGTCTTACCCAAACACGTGTGTCTGTTTCTATCAATCGAATGTCAGTAAAGCATAATAATGATTCTCAAGAATGGCTGTGTGACATAGAGGGATATCTCTACCTATTGCTTGGAGGGAATCCATGTATTTAAATTTGAAACTAAGAAGAGTTATTTTTTATAGACATTTCCACATCTTTTCTTTGCTGTTTGGTGTTGTTCGTATGGCTGGCAAGGATATATATATATATAATATTTAAAGGGATGAATCTACAGCCTACTTATGATATTATATCAATAACATTTAAATCAACGACTATATATAATTGAATGCACAATAGTGTCAGTAAAGGTAGGAATGAGAAAAAAAATATTCCAAAAACTTTGATTTCTGAGTACTATACAAAAAAATTCAATACACAACAGCATTGTATATATATATATATATATATATCAGGAAACGACGGTACCCGGCCCAGCTCGGTTCCCAGCTGTGTTTTAGAACGACCCGGCTCGGTGTCTAAAAATCACCGTATCGGGACTTTAATATATTTGTTCGTTCGTCATTTTGAAAGTGACGACGTTTTCTTTAGAAAATATTTTTTTTAAATATTAAAAAATAAAAAGTTAGAGTTGCAAGTTTGATAGGAAAAATTCTTTTCTAAAAAAACGTCGTCACCACCAGAATGAAAAGGAAGGATATATTAAAGTTCCCCATCCAGTTTGGGCCGGCCCGACTCCGGCGAAAAAAGTGTCCCGGTCGTTTCCTGATATAGATGTATATAAATATTTATTGATGTATATATTATATATATTTTTTTTTTGAGCTACCTGATCACAAAATGGAAAGAATTGCTGTTAATCCTGATTATACAAAGTCTATAATCAAAAGCACCAGGAGTAGAAAAGAGGATAAACCCAGTGACGATTCTATAGAAGTAAGCATAATAATATATTATAAAGCATATAAGCAAAAGGCAAGATCACGTGCCATTCCTTGCAGAACATCCCTTTTTATTATCTTCCCAAAACTGGGAGGCTATTTTGGAATGGTTATACGTCACCAAAAAATAGTTTGAAATTGTACAATGTTTTAGTTATTATGTATCATTTCAGTGATTTAAATCTCTAAAATATTTCGTAGAGAAAACCTCATCCTTTAACTGGGGATATTGACATATTTTAGGTGGTATTATTCCTTAAAGTCGCTCCTCCCCTTTCCTTTTTATCTTGTCCCCTCTTCTGTTTTGTTCTTAAGGTCGTTAAGAAGAAGAGAATAAGAATAAGAAGCGTGCTTGACCTTCCATTCTTCTGCCTCACCACTAATAAATCATTTAAAAGTGCTTTTACGTGCTGCTGCTGTTCCTGTTGTGTCTTTTTGGACATTCTCCTTCTGCATGAAAGGCCACTTGTGGTCGGGAATCGCCTCCTTAATTTACCACTGCATTTTCACCTTTGTGACACTTCCCCCCCCCCCCCTCTCTCTCCCATTTTTTCCCTCATATACATTCGCGTGTTTTGTGCTAAGCATTCAAGGATCACATAGCAAAAAAAAGAGCAACTTTATTCTTCTTTACAAAAAAAAGAGAGGAAAAAATATATAATAAATTGTATATATATTTAAACCTAGAAGAATGCACACTAAAATACCCCTCTTGATTCACACTCTCATATAATAATAGGCACACCTCTAATCCACTATGGGATGTGCACGATGGACTAAGATATCTGAACTTCCACATGAACCTGTAAGGAAAAATGGCTTTTTTATAGTTGGCTTTGCTGCATGTACATATACAAGTTGATTTTACAGCCTCCAACACCATAGCATATAAAGTATAGAGAGCTATTGGACTCGTCGGAGAAATTGACGTCATTGTGTCAAGAAATTAGCTGAAGCGATTTTCGCTGTCTTTGAGGGAAGAGAAATACATCCTGTTATGTTTATATCTCTATGATCAGCTACCGATGAGTAGTATCAATTACTTTGTTTGTTATCTCTAGTTTTAGATGTTAAAATGTCAAATTTCTTTTCGTGGTATCTCAGATTTGGATGTATCGTTAATTACCTCGCCGCAGGAGGTATTGTTTTCACTGGCGTTTGTTGGTTTGTAGTTTGTTGTTTGTTGGTTTGTCAGCAGGATACTCAAAAAGTACGAACGGATTGGATGAAATTTTGTGGAGTTGTTGGAAGTGCCAAAGGAAGAAGTGATTACTATTTGGCATCTCTGAGTGCAGAATTAAGGCGCCAAATGAGCTAAATACTTCTAAATTTTTCAAGTTACCTACTCTGCAAATAGATTTCGCTGTGCTTTGAAATTGGGTGCCGGGCGTCTTCCCTCGGAATTTCCGTCTAGGGAACCTCACCCCGTCTCTCTACGCCTCCCAGTACTGAAAAATCCGCCTCGGAAGGCTCATGACGGCGGAGGTTTGCATCTCGAGTGTATATATGCCTCTAGTACCTCGCCGAAGGAGTATTGTTTTCACTGCGTTTGTTGTTTGTTAGTTTGTTGGTTTGGTTGTTTGTCAGCAGGATAATCAAAAATGTATGAACGGATTGGATGAAATTTTGGGAGTTGTTGGAAGTGCGAAAAGGAGAAGTGATTAAATTTTGGCATCTCTGATTGCAGAATTAAGGCGCCAAAGAGCTAAATACTA
This sequence comes from Caligus rogercresseyi, assembly GCA_013387185.1. Taxonomy (NCBI): domain Eukaryota; kingdom Metazoa; phylum Arthropoda; class Copepoda; order Siphonostomatoida; family Caligidae; genus Caligus; species Caligus rogercresseyi. The sequence goes on along the minus strand of CP045900.1, from coordinate 21,650,649 downwards.
CTAAGTTTGCCAAGTTAGCCTACTTCGGGCAATAGATGGCGTTTTGCTGTGAAATTGGGTGCCGGGAGCGTCTCCTCTCGGAATTTCTGTTCTAGGGGAACCCTCCCCCGTCTCTCTACGCCCCTCCCCGTCGAAAAATCCGCCTCGGAAGGCTCATGGACGGCGAGGTTTGCACTCTCTGAGGTAATATGCCTCTAGTTTCATATTAGTTTAAAATAAATGTTGTACGGGTGTACAAAAAAAAATACTTTGTTTATATTGGACACATAGAATACAGCTGAACTACGATGTTTCTCTGCTATCGAAGGGAATCGCTCCTTTATCTTATATCTCTATGACAGGACTAAGATAATCTGAACTTCACCATGAACCTGTAAGGAAAATGGCTTTTTATCGTCGACTTAGTTTGCAAGTAAATATATACAAGTTGGATATACAGCCTCCAACACATAGAGATACAAAGATATAGAGAGCTGTTTCCCTTCAGTAGCAGAGAACATCCTCGTTTCAGCTGTATTCTGTGTGTCCACTATAAACAAAGTAATTTGATACTACGTCATCATAAGCTGATCATAGAGATATAACTTATCTCTATGATCAGCTTACAATGACGTAGATCAAATTACTTGTTTATTGGACACACAGATACATATGAAAGGAATAAGCTCTTTATATCTTTTATCTCTAGTGCCTCAACACTCTCCATTTATGCAATGCAATGAGTCATTGAGTCTATACAGGGCATATAAGTATCATATTGACCATGACTTTATTTATAGATCTTAACAAGATATGGATTATTAGCTTACGCTTTTTTGGTGTACTCTAAAGTTTTTGCTATATATGGGACTCAGTTGTTTATTTACATTTCAGAAAAAATGGAATTGAAGGTATGCTATAGTTAGGATTTTAATCAACTATAAATGGATGTGGACACTTGGTACTTTCTGGTCGACCTGGGACTCCGGTTAGAAATGTGAGAAGGGTCAAGTATAGAGTATCATCGAAATTGGGCATTAATTCCAAATTAATTAGTTATTTAAATTCCCAATCATCTGCGACGACATGGACATGGGCCGGAGATTTGATAAAGTTTATTCCTTCAAATTCTCTCGAATACCTCAAAATACTCATCAAATCGACAATAAGACGACATCAACGTTTTATATTGAATAAGAAATAATTTTTAAAAAGTCATTTTATATATGGGTTATCTTTAGACAGTAATTTTGAAGTATAATGTTAATTTTTTTTTGTTTTTAACGTAACTGTCTTCAGATTGTGTTTTTATCTCCTACTTACTAGTGTATACTTATATTTTTACACTGTATGGATTTTAGCTAAAAAATAAACATCTTAACCATTAAGAAAGCTAATAAGTTATTTTTTGTATTTTTCTTTAACGTAACAGCTCAGATTCTATACTTTCTGTCGGATTGGCTGTTTTGATTGTACATAATAATATATATATATATATATATACAGAATAACTAAGAAAGAATGTCAATATAATGTATATTATTATATTATTAATAAGATAATATCAATAGCATAGAAGTATCATTTATAGCCTTCAATTCAATGGCCTTGAAAACCCCCTTTTTCCACATTCTGACCCTTCAGCCAGCCGCCACACTGCACTCCTTTCTTCATTCTGGCCTTCCTCACATACAAACAACAGCATTTATAACGATATAATAATAAATGCCATCAAAAAGAGAAGCTCATGTCACAGTCATAACCGTTACAAAACAACGAGCACATGAGTAGATATTATTATTGACAATCTAAGACATTAAACAACCTTCAAGACCTCCCCCCCTTTCACACAATCACTCACAATAGAGTAATTTATAAAAGCATAGAAATCCTCAACAAAATCCCTTCTGGAATGTGAATTCCTCACCTTGGAACACCAGAAAAAGACGACAGAGAATCCCTTCCCCCCCCCCCCCCAGCCCCCTCAACCTCCTCTTCCTTTTATTTACTAAGGGACTCTCAGCCTTTTTTAAAAACGAGACTTGCTTAATTGAAAACATAAACTTCCTACTACAATTCCATTTGACACTGTCTTGTCTCGTAAAAAAACTTCTCCACTAAAAATAAGAAGAAAAAAAAAACCATAAAATCCTGGTAATCGATATTTATTTAACTCTGACACCTACAGTAAATAAAAATAACTACAATGGGAATACAAAGTAGTAATAATAGGTAATAATAATAATATAGGGTGCCCATATATTTACTTTTCCCATAGGCTCTGCTTTAAATGTTATATGTACCTTCTTTTTGGTAGATCTCAATGGGTGACTTTCAATATCTTCTTATTATTATTAATTGTCAAAGGGGTAGAAGAAGATTCATTGATATTAAGTTGCTTCTTATTGAAGCCAGAGAATGGATCTCTAAAGATTTAAAAAAGCCATAAATCCCTTTAAATAATATTTATAACAATAATAATACAATTATGGGTACCTTTCTTCTCCTTACATGGGCATGCTCTTAAAGTAAGGCAATAGCTGCCCTTACCTGTGTGTGTGTACCCTACTTTAAATTAAGTTTGTTTTATATACAACATAGGTAAGGAGTGTATGTAGTTCAAATGAAAGACTGGGCATTTCTGGGGTAAAATAATTCCTTCACTTGACGAAAAACTTTTCTTTTATTATAAATAATGCAGGGATTCTCCCCAACTGGCGGGGCGCAGTCCGAGTCATGACCCGGAGGCTGTCCTATAATTCCTTTATCTATAAGAGATATATCATTCAGTGGTTTATGATTTTGACCTTTATTTTACTTGATCCTGATTTTCAATTATATATTTATTTGGAGTGGAGTAAATACCTGGTAGGTATCTACACAAGTACTAGGCTACTTAATGAAGTATATTAGTACTAAAATCATAAACCCAACTAAGGCAATTTGATGTTAAGGATTTTTCTTTCTTCCTGATTCGATTTCTTTATTTTTTTTAGTTAAATGACCCTAATATAATGGTTTAAAAATGGTTGAAGAATGTATAAAATCACTTTGAAACTCTTTGTTCAAAACGTTGGTAGTGACTGTATTGGCTTTATTGGTAATAGGTTATTTAAAGAAGAAGTGATATAACCAATATGGTCCGACGTCGTTCACAGCTAAAAAAAGCGCGTTATTATTTTACTTAACACTCTTATGAGTGAACTCTTTGCTTTATTTCTCATTCATAATAGTTTGGAGGGATATTATTTATATTTTAAGAAAAGAGGATTGTTAATAGAAAAGTCATATAAAAATTTTCTTATTTTTTATATAACTATCTTTTGACATTTTATAAATCGTTTTAAAGGTAACCAAAATATTACGAATAATAAATTTACATTACTTTTTGTTGAATGTTTATCACTATAAAATCATTATATAATAATATAAAACACAAAGTCTTCACTCACTTGGAACAAAACTATATAAACATTGCCACATTCTAACGTCACGATAAATAAAACAATAGAACATGGTTGGAAACCCACACAATAAATAAATTGTAAAATATATAATCCTTTGGGTAGTTAATAAGAAAAAGAAAATATATATGACATTCTAAAGTCGCACTGAGTAGATATCAAGGAGAATATTGTAAAGTGAGGAAGTAATCGTGTTTATCCATCCTTTGGCTCTAATCCTCGAGATGCAATATTTGCACTTCTGACGAATGATCTCGATATTCACGTCTGTGGATTGCACGATGCCGAAGATCCAACAGGATTGGACTAAAGAATGCGAAGATCTGCGATCCTCATTTTACTCCAAATGAATATTCAGGCTGAGCTTCTTAGCATCTTTTCTAGGAGAGGCCTAAGTCTCAAGCTGTTCCTTCACTCTTCATCCCTGGATCAACCTCCTTGGTATATATAAGACTGTATATCATAAGTGACCGCATCCATTAAACCAATTCAACTGATTCCTATTAGAGCTCATATACTAAGTAATCCTAAATGCATACAGCTTATAATCATTTAAAAACCATATTTGGCAATAAATACTATAGAAATACTTTAAAAAAGCCAATATCTATTTTTTAAGAACACATTTTTTAACACTTTCCATACATTACTTTTTTTATCAGTTGCTTACCATAAAAGGGCTTAAAACACTTACATACTCTACTGGTCATTACATATTTTACATGAATATGCAACATTAATTTAGGCCTTCATACAAAAAATCATGCACAACGCATTCCCGCATTCTACAAGCTTAATCTTTTTTTTTAAATATGTAGGAAAAAACCCCTATGATTAAGGATCATTTTACCTTTTATGTTGTTTTTATACATAACCATCGCTTTTGATCTTTAAAGACACTTTAAGAAAGCCTTCCCTAAGAAAGTGCATATCACACACACAAAAACAAAATGCAGAAGTGAATCAGGTTTTTTTCTTTTTGTTGCACTTACCCCAACTCCAAAATACCAAATATGCATACCAAAAATAGAATCAAAGGGGAGAGATGCGTCTTTTCCATATGAAAAAGCGGATTACCTTATGTTTTCAGCTTATAAGCAATGAATAATATAATAAATATGTATTTATAAAAGTGATATAATGGACCACCTTGAAGGTTGGTTCGTAGTATTATTTTGAACAATAATAATATAAGTTCAGGCTTCATAATTCGTCAAGAAAAGTATGCATTTCAGAGTTTATTCATGACTATAGTTGTGTATCTTTGAGTTAGGCTCTCAATACGTCAAAAATATATACATACGTGGAAAAATTCAATTAAAGACTTCTGTCAGCCATGATAATTTTGTATCTTATCAGCAGTAAAAGAGTTTTTTTTTTGTTTGTGAGAGGATTGTAACAACGTGTGTGGAGTATTCTGTCTGTATGTCAGTCATATCCCTACGTCAGAATCCTCAACGGGAGGCCATCGTCTTTAATATCTATTTGGTTTTTAAAAACGGTGGATTTTTTATGATGCTGATGCCCTCGGCCCACAATGATTTAAATATTTCTTCTTCTTTTTCTTCTTGGTAAATGATTCGGAAGATGTCAAATTAAGGCTAGAGCCCATGTGTCATCCTCTTCCTAAAATAATATCAGTCAAGCATGTTGGTGTATACCTTCAGCATCATGGTTCAAATGCTATATCTAATTATATACAAGGTAGTTATGTAGCAAAGTGCTTAGATTAGAGTAAAGCCATTCCTGTGAGCAAGGAGCAGCAGCAGCAGCAGCATCGTCGTCGTCGTCGTAATTGCCAGGCATTCAAAGTCTTTATCATCATAAAAAATAGTTAAGAGTGCCTTCAAAATTGGGGTTAGATTTTCTAATTCGTGATTTGATACCCCGAATGCTTTTT
>CP045900.1:21623528-21645206 GCA_013387185.1 Caligus rogercresseyi | reverse complement strand
AAATACTCCGCTTGCAGATTTGTAAGTATGCACTTATAACTTTTGAATGAATGGTTGGCTGCTATTCCTGCATACGTACAGTAGGAGAACTGTTACTTTGTGTATGTATGCTAGTTTGGTAGAATTGCATGCATGATGGTCAGTTTGGTTGACTGTATATATTTACGTATATGTTTGCAAGTCTGTATGATAGCTTGTATGTATGTGATTATACATATGATCGTCTATACAGCTTCGCAGCATCTTCATATGGATGTCGATCCTCTATTATTATTATTATAATCGTTATTATTAATAAAAAATCACAAAAAGAGAGAGAGAGAGAACGGAAAATCGACTGTTTCCTTTCCTCTCTCATATATATTTTGAGAGAGAGATGATTTCTTAAGAAACTCATTCTGGATGTCATGCATTTAAGTAGCTGAATATTCCTCTTCTTTTCCCCCCTCATATATGTAGTATATTACAATAGGATGAGTGTGGATGGTGTAGGAGCTTCTTCTCTCTCCCTAATTCATTTCGAGTATTAATCGTAAAAAAGAAGAAGAGACGCACAAAAGCCAAGACAAAAAGAAGGCTTCTTCCCCCCCCCCTCATCCTCCTATTTTTCCTTAGTTGTATCTTCTCATATTCATATTATCATTATATCATTATTATTTTTAGTCGACGTATTGACACTGTTAACAAGAAAGACAAACAGGGAGAGCTCTCTAAGAACCCACCAACATTAACATATGCTTCCCCATTATTATTAATAATATCTTGTTTAATAGATATATTCACAAACAAATATTCGTATTCTGTATTAATTAAATGCAAATGCCTCATTTCCATATTTCTGATGCTGATATTAAAAAAGAGGAAGAACACAAAAATACAGAAGAAGAAAGAAAACACATAGCCTTTATTTTTTTAATATTCCTAGCCTGTTGGGGTTGTTGTTATCAAAGGGATATTGTAGTGTAAATACTATGTCAGGGATAGAACGCGTATCTTTCGCCTCCTTATTACATGTGACAATAACGGCTTTACATTTTGTCACTATATAAAAGCTTAGCACAGATTAGCTATTTTTTATATTCTTTATTCGATTAGAGTTATTGTATATATATATATATATATATATAATTCAACATTATAGTTTAAAATTAAAACCCTAACTTATGTCAAAACAATTGAAATCACATATAAAATATACAATCATCAAAAGCAGCTACAACTATATAACTATATTTATCACGTAAAATAATATCTGAGACAAAATATTCAAAATTAAATACTACGAACAGAATAAAAACTAATTATTATAACGTATAAAAAGTTTATATAATAAATGTTAATTAACAATCTATGAAAATCTTAATAGGCGTCTCAGAAACCGTAAGCTCACCTTCGAGCCGTTTGAGTAGGAGCGTAGAGTTTCTCCCGCGTCCCTGAGAGATCCGGGATCCTGACGGTGAGAGCCGAGTATCGGCCGAGGATGACATTAGATATTATATTTCATAATATTATGATTAAGATATGGAGTTGCTATTAATTTCGGTAATGTAGCTTGTGTAACTTAAGATTTTGCGACAATTGTTTTACAAACTACGTTCACTTTTCTTGACGATTTACATTGTTGCTCTAGATCAAAATTTATATTATTATAGTGATATGAAAAGCTCTTTTAAAAATGTCGAATTTTTGTGTTTTTGTGCCCTATGAACTTTATATTTTGTTACTAAAGATATGAAAATAATAATTCTTTGTATACCAATTTTGAGATAAACATCAGATTAAAAAAAATAATATCAAATTCGCATTCAAAACTTTAAAATCAATTAAGACGAAAGTTATCCAAGTACATAAGTTTGGTCAGCTCTCAATTTGAAGGCGAAGGTTCGTTTCCCGAGATAGAAGGCAAATAGGTAAATTAACATCATCAAAAATTATAATATATATGATTAACTCACTTTAATACTATTTAATATCCTCCCAGATTCAACTCATTGCACCATATCGACCATAACACATATTATTTTATACAATATCCAAACTCTCATATTAGTTCCTGGTCTATCTAATATTTTTAACTCTTTCCTCAACTGCATTCCCTTCTTTTTCCCGCCTATTTTGTCTTTCTCAAACCAATGTTTTATATTATGGTTTTGCCTATTTCTTTTTTTGAATAAGTAGATTTCGAGCAATGAAAAATGCTTAAGACATATTATTGTATTACTATTGAAATAAAATGGAAATAATCTACGAAACATTGGAGTCATTTGTTTTGTATGCAATACCTTTTAGTTTCTTTTCAAACTTTTTAAATATTAACTGATATATCTGATCTGATTCCGTAAATGTTCAAAAACAAATATGATTGTATGTTATGTATTTTTTTCCTTATTTTGTTCGATAGAATTGCATCCGATAGGATATAAATAAGCATTATAGCATTAAATTAGTCTATCAAACTAGGATATTATCCATGAGGTAGACCAAAATGGCCATCCCCTCTCGGATTCGAACCTGCGCCCTCTGTTAGTCTTCATATGGAGATGGGGTTAAGAAGTGGCCCTTTTTTCCCTAACATATTCTTAGTTTACACTTTTTTATACTAAATTATAGATATAATTAGAAGTTGTGTTCTTGACGCAACATTTTTTAGTTCTCAAATTTTGCATGGTGTTCCTTTTAAGGTCTTTTTAAATCTTAAATTATAGTGTTTTTAATTCATTACCTCCGCCGAAGGAGGTATTGTTTTCACTGGCGTTGGTTTGTTGGTTTGTTTTGTTTGTTGGTTTGTTAGTTTGTTGGTTGGTTTGTCAGCAGGATAACTCAAAAAGTACTGGAACGGATTTGGATGAAACTTTGTGGAGTTGTTGGAAATGCCAAAAGTAAAGTGATTAAATTTTTGCATCTCTGAGTGCAGAATTAAGGTGCAAATGAGCTAAATACTACTAACTTTTTCAAGTTAGCCTACTCTGCCAATAGATGTCGCAGTGCTGTGAAATCGGGTCCGGTAGCGTCTTCCTCCGGAATTTCCGTCGAGGGGAACCCTCCCCCGTCCCTCTACGCCGCCCCAGTCGTGAAAAATCCGCCTCAGAAGGCCCATAAGGACCCCGTGACGGCGGAGGTTTGCACTCTCTGAGTGTATATATGCCTCTAGTTTGTATTCATTTTTATGGATTCTCCTTGACTGGTCAGGTTTTATTTGTTATACTTATATTGCTATGAAAAAGTTAGTGTTGTGTTCCTATACATAGTATGCTGGTTCTTATGCTTGTGAAAAATAATTTATTTAAAAATATATATTAAGTATTAGATTCATTATCCCATGTAAAAATTTGCCAGTGAGTCACAGTGAGAAAAACCTTATTTTTTATTTCTTCAATTAAAAGTATAAAGAAAACAAACAACATTGCAAAAATATACTTCAGGATCAAAGAGGGCTCACGTAACACTGTTCTCTCATTAAAGCTACTGTTTACAGACTTTAATATTAGAAATGGTCACTATGTACTTTCTTTTATTGAGAAAGTGTAAAAAACAACAGTTTATTCTTCAAAATGCAATAAAACCAAATGTCATAAAGTCCGACTTTATGTATATAAACTACGTTTTATTCTCATTGCACAAGACCTTTACTCTCCAAGAATCATATCTGACAATATAACATCCTGTCATTTTAACCTCTTAAACAATCTGTTAACATTAAAAAGTCTTTTCTAATACATAAACACGGACAACTAAACTAAAAAATCTATGCAATACGAGCTCATCAATATCTTTCTTATATAGAAAGGCATTTCAAATACATGGATATTTAACAACATACTTAACTAGAGGCATATATACACTCAGAGAGTGCAAACCTCTGCCGTCACGGGGTCCTTATGAGCCTTCCGAGCGGATTTTTACGACTGGGGCGGCGTAGAGGGACGGGGGAGGTTCCCCTCGACGGAATTCCGAGAGGAAACGCTCCCGGCACCCGATTTTACGCACAGCGACATCTATTGGCAGAGTAGGCTAACTTGAATATTTATTAGTATTTGCTCATTTTGCATCTTAATTCTGCACTCAGATGCCAAATTTATCACTTGTTTCTTTGGCATTTCCCACAACTCCACAAGGTTCATCCGAATCTGTTCGTACTTTTTGAGTTATCCTGCTGACAACAAACATAACAAACAACGCCAGTGAAAACAATACCTCCTTCGGCGGAGGTAAAATCTATGCAATCCATATAAGAGCACATCAATGAACATATCAATAGAATGTTATATTTTGTACGACGAAGAATGTATATTTAAGGGTATCAATTTATTGGGGTTTTCTATCCAAAGGATTGATAAAACGGGGGCTCTTCTCAATATAAGCTACTTATTACTTAAAATACTATTATTTAATTACATGATATAATTATATTTATATGAAAAAAACGTTTTTTAATATCATATTAAAAATACTAAATTTCTTTTGGAGGCCGGACTGCTTCATCTAAGATACTTGCATCTGAGACAGTAAAGGCCATACAAGGACTACCCTCATTTATAATGGAGTTCATTATTCTATTGAATATATATGTTATAAAAAAACAAGAAGACCCTAAGGGAGGAGTTTTGTTTCTAGGAAACATTCTTCAAAATGCTTCTCCTAAGATTTCATTAGATATTAAGCAAAATATTTTAAAAGAATGTAGTATACTTATTTTCCGAGTTTTCATATAACCCTTACTCATGTTTGATTTTGCTTACCCTAACCATTATGTATATTCAAAAAAGATAGCTGCCCCCCCCCCCCCCTAAAAAGATTGTCTAGGATTTTTTTCCATACAAAACGTAAAAACGAATACAATTATCTTAACCATTTAGATATTTTTTCCTAAGAAATTATGCTTCTTACCTTTACAAAGGGTGACTATTATTATAATATACGTTCTACAGCAGTGGTGCCATGGTGACGACTCGAGGCCGGAGCTGGCCCGAATGGAAATTGTATTTGGCCCGTTACGTCAGTGTTTGAAAAATGTTTTTTTAATAAAAATAATACTATGATATCAACCATATAAATCTACTTTTGTTTTTTGTATAGACCAAAAATGTACGGGCAATTTGGCCCCCCAAGGTCCCACTTGAAAACAATATGGCCCTCTGACCGATTTCAACCTGGCATCCCTGTTCTACAGATTGCTTAAGGCCATGTACACCATCGATGACGGTTATGAATATTTCTAAATATAAGGTCAATAAATACAACCACAGATTCCGTAAGCAGAAACACATGTTGTACTTAGATTCCACATCTATTAACTACTTAAAGATGCCCACCAATTCAAGACAGCTGATATATATATTCATAAGCACATCCAGGAACCCCAAGCCCAAAGAGAATCCCTGTACATCCTCCCAAAATGATAAAAAGTACTTAAACCAATAAAAACTTTCATCCTCCTCATGTTACAAAACTTTTTTTCTTTAATATTCAGAAGCTAAAACTCATCCTTTTATGAGAGTGCGTGTGTGTTTTAAACCTCCTTAAAAAATTAACGTTACTTCCCCCCCCCCCCCCCCATAATACTGAGCAAGGAAAAAGCGAACTTACATTTCTTATGACAAACTTTGTATGTGTCCAATGGTTCCCCCTCCCTCTATTTACAAATTGAATAATCATAAGCATTTAATTATCTGTAGCAAGTAATGGAAATATATTATTTTAGTTTATTATATTTAAATTCAATTTGTTAAGTAAGTAAACTTATGGGAGTTGGTTTTTTCTTTCTTGGTCTTTTACTGAGAGAGAGAGAGAGTTAGTGTCACAGGTTTTTTTTTTGGACTCTCATGTATGCACGTATGGTTGATTGTTACTATATACTACATCGGATCGTCTTATATGGAGGAAGATTGGAGTCCAAATAAATAAATATATATGTATGTAAATGTAACACAGCGGAGAGGGGAAAAGAAAGAGAAAAAGGAAGCCCTGCTGTTCATTTCCAGTCTTCAATCTAATCTAATAATGGTTGAATAATGTATGTGTATACCATGAATGAATATTTATGTAATTGAATGACTTTTTATATATTATTTTTTTCTTCAGAAGACGACGGGTACACACAAGGAGGAGAGCTACAAACATGGCATTATTATTACTTATTTGAACCATATAGACTTTGTATAGTCCCTTGCTTTGAATAGTCATGGGCTATATAAAATCAGGAATAGTAAATGTAGGTAGGACTTTATTTGTTTTTCCATATGGTTTGTTTTCGAGTGGAACTGATGGTTTTTGAACACTTTATACATTTAGAATTGTTGTATATGAAAATATAATAATTCATTGTTTAGACTATATGAAAAAATCATAACCAATTCCCCTCAATATATATACCCGCTTGTTTTTTTAGCGTCCCGGCTCGGCCCGGCCTGGTGTCCTGGTTTTTATACACCAGGCCGGGACATCAAAATAAAAAAAACGTCGTCACTTTTTTTGGAAATTCTTTTCTAAAAAAAACGTCGTCACTTATTTATTTTTGGGAAATTATTTTCTAAAAAAACGTCACCACTACAGAATGTCAAGGAACAAAATTTATATTAAGTCCTGGCCCGATTTTGGCCCTGCCCGGCTTGAAAAATTTAAGTCCCGGCCCGGGTCCCAGCGAGAAAAGGTGTCCCGGTCGTTTCCTGATATATATAAATATATATATATATTTATATGCAGAAATATAACAATTAATACATCTTATAAAAGGTTTTTTTAATAATGGTTTCATAAGCTAAAATATTTATTTATGTAGTCTATAAGCATTACTGCTTAAAAGAACAACATCAATTACTTTCACCATTTTTATACCGAACGTAAGTTATGGTATATATATTTACGGATATGTCATAGCACAATAAATGTCACTTGCAATATATGCATGGAAGAGTCTCAAAGCGCTGACCCCCTAATCAACAAGTGCCCATCGCTCTCATATGAGAGATACCAAGCCATGAAAGAAGAGGATGAAGATCTTCGTATTATTAAATTTATTATATGTAAAAGATATAACAGATTATATAAAATAACATTTTTAATATAAATGCTGAATAACTAGCTTATAAAATAGTACCTAATAATTATAATGTAATATTCGATATCCATTTTTGCTGTTGTAGCACATATACCCCTTTGTGTGGTCGTGTTTTTTTGCTGTATGTAGGTATGTATTGGCATATATCAGACTTGTTGACGTTCGCAAAAAGTTATCGTTCGTTTTAAATTGTATCGTTCGTTCATCGTTCGTCATTGTGAAAAAAAATACTTTTTTTAGAAAGGATTTTTTTTCTCGCCATTCTGCAAAAAAGTGATGGCATTTTTTTAGAAAGGAAAATTTTCCCTTTTAAAAGAAAAATCTTTGTCTTTTTTTGGCGTCACAAACGTACCACGAACGATAGGAATTTTTGGTGGTCGTTCGTCAAAACTTTTAACGATTAGAAAGGAACGACTAATCAATAAGTCTGGCATATATCAATGTAAATTTGTCATGTTTGTATGTACTATGGCAAAACAGCAATAAATACTTAACTAACTAACTTCAGAGCACAAATATTCTTTTCCGCTATCACTGTTTTTAGAATAAAAATCCTAATATGTAATGATGAGCCACATCTTTAAAAAAATATATATATTCACTGAACTGAATATAATCCTTCCCTTATTCAGATTCCTTCTCAATAGCTTCCAAAAGTGAAATGGATACTAAACTTGAATGTTCTTTTCCATTATAATAGAAGTACTTATATTTACATATAAGGCAATACTCTCCATACCAAAAAAACTTAAAGTTTAATAAGTTATTATACTGATTGCCCATGTCCTATGAGGTCTATGATGTCATGAACAAGGATCTTTGTTATTCATTACATATCAAATTGAAATATCAAATTGTTTTCATGGATAATGAATGGATGTGCGAGTGAATTTCTAAGCTGTTAACTGCTTTTAGAACAGACATAAAATTGTATACAACTAAGGTTTTATGTATTAATAAATTATATCGGTAAAAACAAAATTGCCCACCATTCACTATACATAAAATACACCATACTTAATATAACTTTGCTAGTCCTTCCAAAATTGAGGTTCAAACCCCGCCCATACTTGATAATTCAAGAATGGAAAATCATTTGTTTGGGACGACAGATCCCATTAGGTAAAATAAATGTATGTTAGGGCATTAAGCCTGCAAACGGGTTACACCGATCATATCAATGGTATATTGAGATTTCAAACCCACCACGACTTTAACACGAGTTTCATCAATGAGGGCTATGGCATATTGGGATTCTAACCCCATAGCTAATGAGTCCTCGGGTTCCACTGATTACAGATATATCATATAGGGGGTTCATTTACACCGCCTAATGGCCCTGTTGGTTCTACCAATCACACTAATGATATATTAGATTGTACAACCCATCACCAATAAGCTCTCTAGTTCAGCCTATTACAAATCTAGCAATTAGAGTTTCAAAGCCCCTACCAACGGGCCCTTCGAGGCCCGCCGATTACAACTATAGCATAATGAGAGTGTCAAGCCCACTGCAAATGGGCCCTCGAGCTCAGCCATTTACAACCATAACATAATGAGGGCTTCAAATCCCCTGCAAATGAGTTCTCGAGTTCAGCCAATTACATCTATGGTATATTAGGGTTTCAAACTCACTGGCCATGGGAACCTCGAGTTCACAACTATGACATATTGGGATTTCAAATCCACCCCCAAGCAGCTTTGAGTCTATATAGATTGCAACTACAGTATAATGGGATTGCAAACCCTCCGCCCTCATCGGGTTCCACCGATCCCAACTATAACATAGTGGGAGTTCGTTTGGGGGAATATATGCGATTTTACAATAAAATACCTAAGTAGTCTTAATCGAAAAATGAGAAATTACACCTTTTATTTCATAATAAGCTATTTGTTTGGGAGTGTTCATTAAAATGCAAAGTTTATTTCTAAAAAAAGCTAAAGCGCCTTGAGTTCAATGTACTCTAATTTCATTGCTGAGGGCAGGGCCGGTTTTTGCTATGGGCAACGTGGGTGACTACCCAGGGCGCAATATATTTGGGGGCGTCCCTCCAAAAAAAAATCGCCAGTTTTCTACTCTAAAACCGCTAATTTCCAAGTCAAGTTAGTGGACTGGTCGCTGGGGCGCCCCTACCATCACGTCAAATGCTGCAGTCATATACAGGTTGTATGTGTGTGTCAGAAGAAAAGAATGAGAGCGTTTCCACACACTGTGGATCACGTCCCAATCTCTATTTCTGCCGGACGCCGCACCGGAGCGCAGCTCGAGCGGCAGGATGTGGATGTGGCTAGTAATCAGTGATATTTGTAACACTGAGGCGCCAATGGAGTATTCGCCCAGGGCGTAAAAGTCGCCAAAACCGCCTCTGGCTGAGGAATCAGATTGAAATCTCAGGAGGTGGAGATTAATGCACTTTATTGAAAATATATGACTTTCGATGGACTAATTTTATTTTATGATGTTTATTCTTATCCACATTTCAAGGAATGAACGAAGTAAAAAAGCTGTGTCTTAAGTCCATTTTCTATTTTTTTTCTTCATGAAAGTGTCGTATCCCCTCAATGAAGGGAGAAATGAGTTTATCATTTTTCTTTCTTTTTTATGGCTTTCAGGGGGGGGGGGGGGGGGACTCAATTGATCCATAAGGATTGTGGGCGTTAGAACGTGATGAAAGCGGGGGAGGATTTCAAAGAAATGACTAGTATAAATTCATCTCTCTCTCTACTTGGTAAAGATGGAAGCCTTCTTCGATCCTTTATCCCTCAATACATAATAATAATAATATTCCACTTCTCCTTTTTTTCAAAGAAATAAAAATGAAATTTGATAAAGAATAAAAGAGAATTTTATAACCAGATGTGAAAGGAATTTTAATTTTTTGAGTCTACTACTCTTGTGTTCTTTATATAAGATACAGAAATAGAGAAGAAAAAACTAAATCCATACACACATGTAAAAAATGTGTTTTATATGAATGTCTATGAAGGGTTTTTAATGTGAATAATTTATCAAATCACCCCCCCCTGATTGAATGAAGAGAAAGGAAGTTGAATATTGATTTGCACAATACAGACCCTTTTCATTGATCTTTGTTAATGTAAAATTCTTATGTTTAATAGAGACTTGAATACACAAAGACGTTTTCTAAAATAACAATTGACAACGGAGGAGGAAATGTTTTTTGGAAGGAAATAACTCTACAAAAGATGTCTTTATTGCTGAAAAATGGATGTAATATTGACAATGCTAGAGATTAATAGTTTTAAAGTAACCAAAAGCCTATCTCAATCATCCCTTTTCAAATAAATAATAATAATTTTGAACTATAATCTAAGGATATTTCGAAAGCGAATTCTCAAATTGAAAATATATATTTATACAACTACTATTATATTTTAAATAGCTTCAAAGCAATCCAATGTAATGTTGTACTAAAAGATAAATTAAATATTGTGCCATTTTATAGTTCTTTCTATTGTTTGACTCCGATCCTTGTTCCTCTGCTGTATCTTCATTCAATAATAAACTAGAGGCATATATACACTCAGAGAGTGCAAACCTCCGCCGTCACGGGTCCTTATGAGCCTTCCGAGGCGGATTTTTCACGACTGGGGCGGCGTAGAGGGACGGGGAGGGTTCCCCTCGACGGAAATTCCGAGAGGAAGACGCTCCCTGCACCCGATTTTTCAGCACAGCGACATCTATTGGCAGAGTAGGCTAACTTGAAATGTTTATTAGTATTTAGCTCATTTTGCATCTTAATTCTGCACTCAGAGATGCCAAAATTTAATCACTTGTTTCTTTTGGCATTTCCAACAACTCCACAAAGTTTCATCCAAATCCGTTCCGTACTTTTTGAGTTATCCTGCTGACAAACAAACCAACAAACCAACGCCAGTGAAAACAATATCTCCTTCGGCGGAGGTAATTATAGGGTACTGTTTTTTATCAAAAATAAAACATTCGCCTCGAGATACATTCACAACAACAGTCGCTACATTATAACGGCACGTTAAATAGATGATGAGGAGTACCATTTAAGAATAGATTGGATTTTTTTAAAAATCTGTATGTATTGCCACTTGCTCGCCTATGAGGAATCCCCGCTGGAAGCTTTTTATCGGACGTAATTGGTTGATCAGAAGTAAGGTGAATTACCAAAATTAGTTGGCAGCGTCATTGATTTAATAACAGCATACGTGTAAACATATTCTTTGTGGTCAGAGTATCGTCCTTAGGAAAACTAAATGTATGTCCTTAATGGGGCTTCATATCAATATTCTTGTCGAATCCTTTGAATGGATTCCTTCAATATGATGATGACCTATTGATATTAATTAAATAATACAACCCCTCACTCTCAATGAGAAAATGAGTGTTTACATAACATACTTGACGACGATACATCGAGTCCCATTGCAGCAAATAGACGTAGAAAAAGAAGGGCCGTGATTTCTGCACGTAAAAATGTTGTTTATAAGCAGTGTTGGTCGAATATTACTTTGAAAGTAGTATGTAATATACTACTTTTTACTGCTTAGTAATATTAAAAAAATTGTTATTATTTCTCAAAAGTAATATACTACTTTATATTAGATATTACTTTTTTGAGCATTCAAAAACAATAGTAAGTAAGAGGATTTGTAAAAATCCTCACCAAACCTAGTTTGCATTTTATGTCCACTGGGTGACGTCACAACCATTCACATTTCATTAATTTTCATCAAAAATGCCTGTCGAATATTTTTTCCCACGAAATTAATATGTAAGTAGGATATTATATTAGTTATTACTTGAAAGTAATATCTAATATGTTTGTTCTCTCTAGTTAGTCGCAGTAATATAACAAAGTAATATATTACTCGCACGCGCGTTAGGGAACAACACTGTTTACAAGGGAGTTTGAAAAAACGTTCATAAAAGCATTTTTAATCATCAAGGAAATAGAAACGATATCCTCAGTTCAAAGGCTACTTGCATTCAGATAATTACATATAAATGTGCGTCATACCCTTGACTAGCTTAGGAGGGAGGGAGGCAGGGGGAAATCAGGAGGGTTCTCTTTAATTTAAATTCATTTGCATGATTTGATGATGGCTTAGGGCTTAAGGAGAGAGATCAAAACAAATTATTTTGATTGCTGGGAAATTATGGCTTCTCTTGGAGACAGTCAAAATCCCTTTACTGACATGTCAGTTTCCATTAGGCTAAGTTGATTAATAACTCTTGAATGGAGAAAAAAAAGTGGAAGGTTTCTTATTCAAGCCAACAGATTTATTATATATACATACATTCCTTTTCTTACTTTGATTGAATTGTCATATTTATCTGCTTGAAAAAATAAGCTGTGGCACAAATCATCCGAGCCAAGAATCTGCACTTCTTTATATCATCTGGCATAAAAGGAACGCTGAAATAAGATACCCATGTGGAGAAACACCGAAACGATAGACGTGTTTTTTTCATATATTCCATAGTAAAATACTTCAATTGACATTAAAATCTTAAATCAATATCTTGCAAGATAAATTATAAATAATTTTGTCCTTTATAATCGAAACTATCAAACTCAGATATACAAAAATACTAATTTTAAAGAGGTAACTTCAGCTAAACTACTGTTAGATCAGCCAAACGAACTCTAATCGTTAAAAATATTTTAACTCTTTAAGCTTATAATTTATCACTTTATATTCTAACAGTATAATTGTCCAAAAAATATATTATAAACCTCTTATAAATGAGCCTTTAATATATTTGATTGGCCTTCGTTCACAGCCCGCTTTTACACTGTAAAAACAAAAAAAAAATATCATTGTTGTTGAGGAAATTTCATATTTCTTTACTATATCATATAAATATATAATGATTATTAAGTAATATTTCTTACAACTTTTATTAAAAAAATATAACAATATGAACGAATACGATATTCGATATAACACTTCTCCAAAACGCCATGTAACAAATTAAAATGACAAATTAGAGTCCCTCTAACATTGTACAATATACTTATAGGTCAAAAAGGGAAATTAATGAACGCTATAATCCTAGAGAGGGACTTAGCAGCCTAGATACCATAAGAAATTATATGAATCTTATATGAGTACGTAGATTCCGTTATTATTAATAGTATTATTCATATCCATTTCCTTCTAGAACATTGGTCAATGATAATAGGATGATAGCCCTACGGAGAGCTAGTCTAATTGGGAAACTGCTTCCCTTAACAAGGAAGTGTTAACTTGTCTATATATATATATACACTTTTGCTTTCGATTGCCTCAGAAAGGAACCAAATATAAAGGGAAAGGAAGAAGAAAAAGTCTATTTGAGGCTGTTTTGTTATCATGAAAATATACCATCAGCTATAAAATATGTAAAAGTGTTGACTAGAATCTTTACGGTTATTTCCAGCTTCCTACACAGTAACAAAAAAATCATAGAAGATCCATATATATATATATAATGGATATCATATATATATATATATAACATAGTATATATAATATTCTAATCGCTTCTTTTTTCCAGGGGAAAGTATAGCCGTATACTACTCTATTGCTAGGGCTCTACAGCTATGTAGTCTATCTAAATATTATATGTTTTTTATGAATATCTGCATATATGGATGGAACAGGATTAGTATGAAGGATAATAATAATAATAATTTAGTATTAGTAATAATAAAGCTCTGCTTCCAATGTTCTCCCATAAGCATGTATATATATTTGGAGAGACGAATGAGGGTAGATATGTATATAGAATGATGTACGATATGGACCTAAATATTCATGACTTTTTTATCTTCAGCTAGATTTGATATATATATATATATATATACCACAATAATTATATTCTTTTTGTGGTCTGCATTTAAGAAGACATTTTTAAGAGCTATGTTTTTAAAGCCGCCATTAGGCGAAACAGAGACTGCATCCAAGTATTCTACAATTCTGGAGTTTGAAGGACTGCTTTTTTGAAATGGCTATGAGTTCTGTCGTAAAGGACGTGATTCTTTGTACTTATATTATTTTTTTAATACGATCTTGCAGGTTGTAGATTCTTATCTATGCTCTACTTGACAATGACTTTTATTTTAAAGCAAAGATTTATTAAAATATGGGAGATAACGCTACTGCGAGGCAAATGAAGTGGGTTTTATAAGCTAACAATGTTGGTAAGAACCAAAAAACAACAACTCATAAACGATCTTTTGATGAAATACCTTCAATAATGCGTCGTTTTACAATGTATGTCCATAAGACAGAATTATCTATCTATTTCAATAACGTTTCCAATATTCATTTACTTTCAATATATATAGGTCTATAAATAAATTTTAATATAATTTCTAAATCGTAATACCAAATCTAAACAACACCAAAGGGAGCTCGATAGCCGTGCGTGTTAAGGCGTGTTCAACTCTCAATGTTGGGGGCGCAGGTTCGAATACTCCTGAGAGGGGATGGTCATTTCTGGTCTACCTCATTGATAAGATCCTAGGTTCGATAGACTAATTTTAATGCTATAAAGTTTATTTATATCCTATCGGATGCAATTCTATCGAACCATATATGCAAAAAAAAAATCCCGGATTTAGGAGCGCCAACGTGGAAGTGGGCTGGCGATATAATCAAATATGTACCTGAAAGATCAAAGCTCTACATAAGCACCATCAAAAGGATTTTAAGAAGACATCGTGCTTTTTTAAACCAATCCAATAAATGATTTGTCCTTTTATATAAGGTTATTCTTCAGGGCAGTAAATATGAACTACCATGTTCATTTATGTATTTTCGCAACTGCCCTGAATAGCTTTACTCTGTTTCTGTACATAATTTTAGTGTATTTTATTTTACACTGTATAAAATTTTGCAGTCAACCGAATAAAATGTTTTAACCGTTAAAAAAAAACACCATGTTTAGATGTAATTTTGAAATATAGTCAATATAGACAAATATATTGTTCCATTACCCTCTTTCTTTATTAAGTTAAATATTTGGTACCATACCCACTGACAGCCAATTGGTTAGGCTATCTACCTCAAATAATTCAAAACACATCCTGGTTATTCTATTTGTTTATTCGCCATATATTTCATATTCATGCAATATCAATATGATCGACTGTGTTGACAAAGCCATTATATGTTCATTATTTATGGTTTGATTAAAACAATGTTTTTTAAGACATAACTATAATAATTATGTGACAAGTTTTTATTCCAGTTTTATGTGTTCAAATCAAATCTCTTTGTTAATATATACCTACATAAATCAATATTTAATTTATACATCTGATGTTCCACTGTAATGACATTGAAAAGATCATTTATTAAAGTTATTGAAGAGTTTGGATCAATGCTAATTACATCCTTAATTTTCAATTAGTACTTTCAACTAATCAAAAGCATTTTTACTTCAGCCTCAAAAGCTAATACATACATAGTTATGCAAACATTATTTTTTAGCACATATATTATAAATATACGCACATTTTTATAAATTTCGTGTGCACTAAGGCGTGTTCAACTCTCAATGTTGGGGGCACAGGTTCGAATACTCCCGAGATGGAATGGTCATTTTGGTATACCACATTGTTAAGAGATTTCTAGGTTCGAGTGACTAATTTAGACGCTAGTATGCTTATTTATATGATGTCGGATGCAATTCTATAGAACCTTTTAGGCAAATATATATATATATATATATATATATATAGGTTGTTCTTATTTTTCAAATGTTTGAAATGTTAGCAACATTGTGAATTTTCTGTTTCTTGGTGATAAAAGAAGAAGAACATACAAAGTTTGAACAAAATCGGTCAACAGTACGGGGTTGCGCAACGAGGTCAAAGTTTTAAAAATTTAGTAAAAATATGTTTTCCGCAAATTTCTTGAAAATGGTGGGCGTTACAGACTTCAATAATAATTATTAATTTAAAGGAAATCTAATTTACTACCAGACGTATTTTAGATGTTTTTTTACAAAAGCTATGAAATATGCTAACATTACACCCCCCCCCCCATTTTTTTTTTGTTTTACAGAAAACTTTGTTTTAGTAAAAAACATCTAAATACGTCTGGTAGTAAATTAGATTTCCTTAAATTAATAATTATTATTAAGTCTGTAACGCCCACCATTTTCAAGAAATTGCGGAAACTATATTTTTACTAAGTTTTTAAAACTTTGACCTCGTTGCGCAACCCCGTAATGTTGACCAATTTTGTTCAAACTTTGTATGTCGTCTTCTTTTATCACCAAGAAACAGAAAATCCACAATGTTGCTAACATTTCAAACATTTGAAAAATATATAGATACAGCCCTATATATATATATATATATAGTTTCTGAAGTATACCAATCACATAACTCCTATGTCAAAGAAACGACAACTCTAAAAAATGTCGACTTCTGAACTATAAAAAACTCTATTGAAATATTGTCTATTGAAGAAGCTTTCATATTGTATATAGTTTTCTTTCTGTTTCTTTTATAGAATCATTTACATATAAATATGATGATGATAAGAGGAGAAACAACTAGTCCCGTGGTACATAGAAGTTATGGCAAAGTTGAAGGAAGAGTTCCTATTGATATATGAAGTTTTTATTATTCACAATTTATTACATGGCGAGACGAGGGATCAGGACTATGTATATAGAAGATGGTGGTTGACTCCTGGTTGAACTCCCTTCCTATAAAGACCGGGCCACTGTCACAATGATAGAAGAGACAACTTTGATAACTATTTGGATAGTCGGCTAAGTAAGGAACCCATTTACAAACAATAAAAGTAACATAATTCATTATGAAGGAGATCGATTCATGAGTAAAAAAGGGTTAAATAGTTGACTTGCTAATTTTATTTCTATGTAACATTTAGTGACATCAATAATTTAATACAATTTAACATTTTTGAGTTCCAAATTAAATATTTGATTGTCCCTCAAATAAAACTATTTTTTACCAAAGTTCAGGAGGTTTATTGTCCTATGCATCCTATAAAATATGTATAAGTTGCGCATATTCGAGGAAACAAAATCAGTTAGTCAAAATATATTTGTAGGGGTAAAAAATGATTTCTTAATCAAACAATTTTATTATCTGGTGCTTTAGCTAACTAGTCAAGATAGGTAGGTCAGATATTGTAAAATATTTATCCATACTGATAATACTCAAAATCATATGAATATTTCATTTGATTAATACCAAAAGCCTAACTTAGACTCTCTTGATGAGACGGCTCAGAGTGATGAACCGGTCCATTTCATGGTTCGAACTCTTGCAACATAGTCTAATATAATACCTATTTGAAATGAATCGTTGGTAACAGTAAGAACTACATTATTCACCATATTTGCAACTACAATGAATTAATACCCTTATTATAAGTCATTTCACAAGGAGAATATAAATAAAGTGAGTCAAAGAGGAGATCTTTGACTTATGCTCTTGTTCAAAAGAGATATTTTTGTGACGTCACGAATGTTACAATAAAAAAACATTATTTATTAGTGCTATGGTATAGCAACTATTTCTCAACTTTATATCTCATTTGAAAATATTTCATTAAAATATTGTTCTAATGCATGAAACAATTGTTATGTAAATGATGTATCATTAGTATTCATTATTTTAAGTAATTAGCAAATAATCATTTCAAACAATAAAAATAATTTTTACATTTCCAATTTATTTGAAGGAATTTATAAATCACAATATATACATATGTACATACAAAAAAGGGGAACATAAGGAATGTAAATAAAATTACCCTAATTAGTAATTGGCCTATGTGTTTAAGTTTTCACTAGCATTTTTTAGTTGAAGTAGCTTCTTAAGAAAATTGACTCGAATTTTTTTTTTTTACAAAAGCAATAATAATTTTATTTTGACCAATTTGGATATAAATTGATAAATGGTTTGAACAGTCTTTGAGAAACAAGGGGTCTTTATCGATTGCGTCTTGATGGCTATTATGAAAAAATTGGAAATGATTTTCTAAGAGGTGGCAGAACTTCAAAAATCGGGTGAAGGGGCGGTAATAATTCAATCCAATGACTTTGAGTTTCTTCAAATCCTTCAATATTACTCGTGTGTTCCCCAAATTCGTGTGGAGGTCTTTCAACTTCCTGGCTAAGTATCCAGCGATATATGAGAGACCCTCATTGGAACAGTCATTGGAATTTTTCCTGTGTTTGCCGACTAGGCAGAGGAAGGAGTTTCCGTGAAGTATTCAAAAGCCCGGGTACATATGCTCCGTAGGATGAGGGGGGTAGCTTCATCTTCTTTTGAGTTGCCACTTTGTCGAAGGATTCATTAAGCTTTTTGTTTGAATCGCTGTGTAATCCTTTTCGAATGAGGCTCTAATTAAAGTTTCCTCTAAGTCTTATTAGCTAAGTTTGAGGCACTTAACTTTGTAGCAGGACAGCTTCATTTTCGTGAGTGAGAGTTCCTCATTCCTCCTCAATAGTAAACTCACAATTTTTTTTTCGTTGACGGGCTTCTTGATGGACCTGTCTGAAGGACTTGAGGAGGGTGATCCAGGGATGAAGAGTGAAGGAACAGCTTGAGACATAAGCTTCTTCCAAGCAAGGATGCCAAGTAGCTTAGCCTGAATATTCCTTGGAAGTCATCTGGAGTAAAATGACGATCGCGGATCTTCGCATTCTTTAGGCCAATCCTGTCGGATCTTCTGCATCATGCAATCCACAGACGTTGGATATCGAGATCCTTCATCAGAAGTGCAAAATATCGTACATCTCGAGGATTAGAGCAAGAGGGGATGGCACAAATACGATAACTTCCTCGAGAATATGGCATTTTCGCTTTACAATACAAACTGAACTATAAATCAAGCGTAGCACCTGTGACATCACAACAAAATAGTCAGCTGTCGCCCTGCAATTGCCTACGTCGATTCCCATTGCCTCACCTTATTTATATTCTCCTTGGTCATTTCACGACCCCAAATGGGAACCTCAAAGTAAATAATCTCTTAAGGATCTAATAGATATTCTTGATACATAGTCATGAATTAACCGCCTAGCGTATGAATCATAGTTGGTGATAGAATAATGGATGCAATATGAGGGAAAGTAATCATAAATTTCAATATTTCACGTCTTTTATAGAGAGCGAAAAAGCAAAAAAAAAAGTGCTCTTTCTTTCCCCTCTTTTTATCTCTCTCTCTCTCTCTCTTTATCACTGTGTGTGTGTTTCTCTTACCCCCTACATGACAACATCTCACAAAATAGTTCTTTGTTCGCTATTTTTGAAAGAAGAGGGGGGGGGCTTGATCTATGATTAATGGGTGCGTATGATAATATATACACACACACATTTTTGTTTTGTTTTTGAGTGTGCAGAGAAGTGAGTGGAAGGGGGGCTTCCCCCATATTTTTATTTAAAAAGCCTTATCATCTAGGATACTACTACACATTGATGGTTATAGATGGGCCATTTCCTCCTTCACTTTGAACAATCTTCAATCCTTCTTTCTTATTCTTGTAACCAAGTTCCACACTCTTTTTTCTTTTTTTTTTTAAAATGTTGGTAAACAAAAGACAAGAAACCATCTTCATTTAAAAAAAGGCTTAACTGGTTTAAAGAATGTCCTTTGTATAATTGGGAATATTAATTATGCAAAATACAATATTTTGATGGTATAAAAAAAGATAAATCCGGAAAAACTTCAATGCATTTAGACCCCGTTCCGCGAACATTGTGGCCATACCGTGCTATCGGAAAAGAGAGATACGCTCTATATACCTCTTGTGGATCCAGCTATGGTCTTCAGATGATTGCTGCAGGGATTCAACAGAGGATTTTTTTGTAGGCAAATATCACCATTCTCATAAAGTAAAAGTCATAGGGATTAAGATTTGGACAGAAGTGAGTAGTTTTCAAGGCTTGAAAAATGTCAATAAACCTGATATGGTTGTGATAGAATTGAGCGTTAAGGCGTGTTCACTCCTCAATGTTGGGGGTGTAGGTTGAATCCCGGGAGAGGATGGTCATTTTTGGTCTACCTCATTGGTAAGATCCTTGGTCGAAAGACTAATTTAATGCTATACGCTTTTTTATACCAGTCGGATGCAATTCGTCGAACCATATAGGCAAAAAAAACCTTACCGTACGATTTAGTATCATATCTTACGACTTGTATAAGTATATTTTATTTAACGAGTAATATTTTTTTGTTATGCATTTTAATAAAACATTATATGCACTCTTATAGATTTAAACTATAGTTTTCTTTCGATGTTATTATTGTTCCCTTCTTCTTATTCACGTCGTCTCAGAAAAAGTTCTTTTTAAAAAACTAAGTTACATTTTCATGTTGATAACACTACTAAAGATGTACTCCAATATGTTATTCCTCATAATTATTAACTAACGATATGACGTTATGTTAATAATGTTTACGAAAATGGACCAAGTTGTACATAGATACAAAAATCTGTCTTGATTAGATAGTTCTATCAAATAATACTGAATTATACATACACCTCATAAAAATTTAGTTTCTTGAATGTACCACCTCAATTTCAGCCTGAAATCTCACATCTCTGATTCTTGGTTTTTGAGTTGATTAAAATCATTTTTATTATTTTCAATGAATTTGTGTGCTAAATATTTTATTTCTATAATATTAATATAATTTTGTTAGTAAATTATTCACTTTTTTGTGTATCATTATATTACATACAAATAACAAAATGATAATAAATAATCATTTAATAAAATCGATATTAGGGACACAATAATACAAGAAAAACCATAAAATACTAAAAAAGAAATTTCAATGATGCATAGTAGCAATTTGGATAATTTAACCCCCTTATGGCCCTAATAGTCATTTATATTCAAAATAGTTTGGTGGCATAAACATCTCTAATCGATTATTTCTTAATTTTCAATTGGGTCAACTGTTCATTTAACTTCTTTATATATATTTCAAAAAATAGTTATTTACTGGTCTTCAACATCAATATTGAATTTAATGCTTTGCCTTTTTCATTACCAAAGGTTTATTGATAAATGTTATTTGACGAATAATAAATAATTATTATAAGGAAAGCTGAAAATTCATGTTTCATGTAGTATATAAATGAGATGTAATTTAGAAATAATTGCACTTGGAGATCTCAATCTTCAAAACCATAAGAAATCCATGTATTAATGAACTCAACATAATTATTGTATTTTTAGGAATGTGTTTTAAAGTCTAGATTGAAAGGAATTTATTTAAGGAAGGCAAGAGCCGCCCACATGAGGGCTAACCCTCATGTCAAATAAAAAGGTGCAACATTGTATAACTTGTATATATATTTATTTTCATGCAACATTCTATGTAATTAAAAAAATGCGATTCTCCTTTTCTTAGTGTGCTAATGCAGTTACTTACAATGGAATTTTAAATTACTGAAACCAGGCTAAGGCAACTCAATTAAAAAACTTCTTTAACAACAAATGAAAGCTGCAGCATCAATCATACATTAATATGCTTTGATGACTTGGTATTAACCCCTTTTCTTCATGCCGATGAAATTGTAGCTAATTATTCTTTGTCTAATACAAGACAAAAGTAATATAATTTCCTTTCCTCTG
>CP045900.1:21603495-21623428 GCA_013387185.1 Caligus rogercresseyi | reverse complement strand
ATAAACAATACTAGATTCGATATACTAATTTACCACGCCATATGTTTATTTAAAGAGAGCGCGAATGCCGTGTGCGTACAGGCGTGTTCAACTCCAATGTTGGGGTGCAGGTTCGAATCCTCTCGAGAGGGGATGGTCAGCTTTGGTCTACCTCATTGATGATAAGATCCTCTTAGGTTCGAGTGACTAATTTTAATGCAGTATGCTTATTTATATCCTATCGGATACTGCAATTCTATCGAACAACATAGGCAACAAAAAAAAGGCTTATTTATATCTATTCGGATGCAATTCTATCGAACCATATAGGCAAAAATGTTATTTTCAGTTGGCAATTCAGTTTCCCTTTGTGTGTACATCTGATGGTCAGGTGGTTGATCCATTTATCAGCAGATATCTATAAAAAAAAATATTCATGATTTCCCTCATATAGATAATGGCTTTTTTTTGCCTACTATATGGTCCGATAGAATTGCACTTCCGACGGGATATAAATAAGCATACTAGCATTAAATTAGTCACTCGAACATAGGATCTTATTAATGAGATAGCAACCTAAAATGACCTTCCCCTCTCGGGAGTATTCGAAGATCCACCGCCTCCAACATTGAGAGTTGAACATGCCAGTACGTACACGGCCATCGCACTCCCTTTAATACCCAATAATGGCTTTATTTTATAAAATTAGTAGATCATGATTAAGAGCTCCTTTTTAGGGCTGAGTTATGACATGGATCTAGATATAATACAACTGGTTATCTTATAAAATTATATTCACATTTACGAATTGATCATATACCCCCAACATGAGCCATGATCATTGGGGGATGCTTTATTGCAATATGCTAAATACTTTCTTTACTTTTCTTTCTTTCAACAATCATATTCCGAAGAAGGTCCTGGTTTTTTATACATACAGAGTAGGGATGTTCGTATTTTTCAAATGTATGAATGTTTAGCGACATTGTGGATTTTCTGTTTCTTGGTGGTAAAAGAAACGACAACAAAGTTTGAACAAAATCGGTCAACATTACGGGTCGTGCACTGAGGTCAAAGTTTTAAAAATTTAGTAAAATATAGTTTTTTTCGGCAAATCTCTCAAAAGGTGGACTTTACAGACTTCAATAATAATTATTAATTTAAAGGAATCTAATTTCCTCCCACCGTATGTTTAATTTTTTTTTTAATAAAGCAAGTATTATTAGTTATCTATCAATTACTTCTCCCATTTTTTTACCTCTTGACTGTATAATTAGGAGTTGTCTTATTTTTTCAAATGTTTGAAATGCTAGCGACATGGTGGATTTTCTGTTTCTTGGTTGGGAAAGAAACGACATACAAAGTTTGAACAAAATCGGTCACATTACGGGGTCGTGCAATGAGGTCAAAGTTTTTAAAAATTTACAAGCAAAATACTCTCTCGTTTCCCTTCTTTCTTTCTCTTTCTATCCAGTAACAGTGGTTACCAAGCGGTAATTGTATTTCTCCATATCAAAGATCAATATTTTGGGAAGAGTACGTGCAAAAATGTATTTGCTTATTTCTCTTAAAGTATAGCGATTTTTAAAACACCAACATATCAAATGGAAGCTTGGTAAACCAGCTTTTAATATTTTGGTATATAATTCATGTCAATTTAATGAGTGAGAGCTATATGTACATTAAAAACATATCTCGCGTACAAAATGACGCATATAATGGATTATAAATGCGTCAGAGACAAAGTAAAACTTGAGAGGATACCTTGACGCATATCTAAAAAACACATTCTTATTTGTTTTTTTCATAATCGATTTCTTATAAGTCAATACGGCTCTGATCATATGATGTAAACTCAATTGTACTGAATTTTTGAATTGAAAGAATGCAACCAAGGTCATTTTTGGATATATCATCTAGAGTTTTACTAAACTTAAAAGTACTATTTTACTCTGAAGCGAACAAGTATCTTCTACCCTGCGAGTGAAGTTAATTGATACAAAAAAGCTATTAAATATACTAACATTACACCCTCCATTTTTTTCTTTGTTTTTACAGAAAACTTTGTTTTAGTAAAAAGCATTAAAAATACGTCTGGTAGTAAATTAAATTTCCTTTAAATTAATAATTATTATTGAAGTCTGTAACGCCCACCTTTTGAGAAATTTGCGGAAAACTATATTTTTTACTAACCTTTTAAAACTTTGACCCGTTGTGCGACCCCCGTATGTTGACTGATTTTGTTCAAACTTTGTATGTCGTCTTCTTTTATCGCCAAAAAACAGAAAATTCCATAATGTCGCTAACATTTCAAACATTTGAAAAATAAGAACACCCTAATACGGAGTTGTTTTCAATCTGAAAATCATACAACATATCTTCAAACATTCGTGCATACAAACGTAGAAACAGCCAGTCACACAACACTACTACATCCATACATTATTAAATAAAGCCCTATATATACTTTATTATCAACAGCAGACATATATGCCCTGGCTTGAGATCTGTTTAGCAATTAAGTAGCTGAGCAAAACGATTGCCAATCAGGGATCTAACCATAGAGATATAAAGATATAGAGAGCTGATTTCCCTTCATTGCAGAGAAACATCGTTCACTGTGTATTTTTTGTGTCCACTATAAACAAATTAATTGATCTACTTCATCGTAAGCTGATCATAGAGTAGATTATATCTCTATGATCAGCTTACAATGACGTAGAACAATTACTTTGTTTATAGTGACACACAGATACATATTTTCTTGACACAAGACGAATTTCTCTGACAATCCAACTCCTCTATATCTTTAATCTCTATGGATCAAACACAATATTTTCTCATTTTTTAACCTCCGCCGAAGGAGGTATTGGTTTTCAACTGGCGTTGGTTTTGTTGGTTGGTTGGTTTGTTTTCAGCAGGATAACTCAAAAAGTACGGAACGGATTCGTATGAAACTTTTTGGAGTTGTTGTAATGCAAAAAGGAACAAGTGATTAAATTTTTGTTTGGCATCTCTGAGTGCAAATAGATGCAAAACGACTAAATACTAATTAATTTTTCAAGTTAGCCTACTCTGCCAATAGATTTCGCTGTGCTGTAAAATCGGTGCCGGGAAGCGTCTTCCTCTCGTTATCGTGTAAATTCCCATGGTGGCATACTTCAGATCCATAAATAAAACCGCTAAACTAGACATTTTTTTTAAAGGAGAATAGAACAGTTAGTTATTGGATAATTAGGACTCTTCGAAAGTTATCTACTTTTCAAATGTTCATCTTATTCAAAACTAAAACCAATACAATTCTATTTACAAAAGGATTTGTCAACCTTTGGTTATCAAGCCCCATTTGGATCCCGAAAGGACTTCTGAGGATCTCATATATCAATGAAGAAAAGTAAAAATGTTCTAAATTAATAATGTTGTATGAACTAAACGTCATTCATATTGATCTCCAAAGGCATTCTTAAGTTAAACAAAGAAATAGTAATACTTTATTAAAGAAATTTGCTGAGGTTGTCTTATTTGTATGTTTTAACATGTAGTAAAGATGAAGACGGCGAAGTTCCGGATGTGAGAAGACAAGAACGGCGAGGTTCCATTAGTAAGAAGATAGAGTACGGCAAGGCTCCAGAAATGTGAAGAAGATGGCGAAGCTCCAGGAGTATGGATAGGACGGCAAAGTTAAGGGACGAGGAGGACGCCGGAGATCCGGAGGTAGGATAAACCTTGAATCTAGTAAGCCAATATTAGATAACTGGAGCCCAAGCGTCCTTTAATAATAGTCAGAGTCACCATTGTGACCGTCGTGGTCATCAATGTAACCGAGGCTCCAGGGGTATGAAGAGGACGGATCACGCCGGGGTCACCAATGTGAACGTAGGGTTCACCAACATACTTTTTCATCGATTATGTATTGTTTCAGCATCAGAATCAACGCTATTTTATTTGCATTTTTAATGGAAGGATGGGAGTAACATTATGCATATGTAAATGTGGAGTTTCAACTGAAGAGGGCTAAAAATCACTCTTTGAAAGCCTTTTAATTTCATAAAAAGTATTGAATATATATGATTTTAAATGTTGTCCATGGTTGATTTTTCATGTTGTATTAGAGTATAATCAATTTGAATGATCCCAGATGTTACACAAATAATAAACAAAACACACATTCGTCCAAGAATCAAAAGCAATATATATGTATTTAACTGAAGCAAATAATCCCCCCATTTTTTCTCTTTCTCCAAAGGTCTCCCCGTTCAGCAGCACATCCGTTATAGATACATATAAATGTATACATAGATTTTTATTTCTTCTTATTTTCTCTTTGTTGGCCCTCTTTTTCCCTTTTTTCTGAATGTATATATATATATATGTTGTTGAACGCTCTACTATTTCTGGGTCTTTGAATAACTACTAAAGAAGGAAGGAAAGACATAGGAATTAAATGGTTGTTTTTTCGATAGTGTGATATAGACATTTATAATGCTAAATATGTATATACATACATGCTACTACAAATAAGACAGCAGCCAAGGGTATATACATATATATTGGAGAAGAAGAAGATTAGTCACTATCAATTTTCTTTGAATATATTACAAAAGGCGATTCCCCCCTCTTAAGAAATAGAAGGGAAGAAAAAGGAGGGTTCAGAGACAAATGAATTTGTGCTCTGTTTTATTTTATTATTATTTGTTTTATGAAAAGAGGGGGGGGGGGGAACAATAGATTTACCATTTGTCAAATCATAAGTGACCTTGATCTACACATATGAAGTCTTACCTTTTAGTCTCTTTCTTTGAACAGGTATTGTACTGTTGTTTTAGTTTAAATCTCACACAGAAACTTAATCAAGTGTGTCATGAAAATATATATATATTTGTTGTCAATTTGACACTAGCTACTAAAAGTATATGATAAAATCAATTAAATAAATATAGATATATCAGAAAAAAAGCATAAATAAATTAGAAAAACAAAATAGTGATCTAATCGCACAAATTAATCTATAACAAATTAAAGATGTCTTGAGCGCCTTGCAAGCCTCGCTGCCGCTCGCCTAGCTTCCAGGAAGTGTGGTTGCCTGCCTCAGCTTGTTCTTGCCATGTTGACCGCAGAAGTGCAGCCCATAGAATTAGGTCTTCTGGATCGCTCGTCCCACTTCTTGTCCTGGAGTGCTAGGCGCAGAGGACATCACTGAGAGGGGATCTTATATTATTATAGGCATTTATTATTTCATACTTATATCAGAAAAGGATTATACAATATTTTTTTTTTGAAAAATATGATGTTATTTTATGTATTAAGTTGATAAATATAAAATTTTAAATTGCAAACTTTAACTATATATTCAAAAATTTATAAAATTATATTGGAAGGCGGTTAATGTGGTTCGTTCCCATAAATATGAAATTATTCATGCATTTATTTAATATATATATATATATATATATAAAGTCGGCTGTACTTTGGAGCTTTATGTAAATAAATATTGTGTTCTTAAACAGAAATTCAAATGGTTTTGATTTTTATTTCTATGCAGGTTCTAACAAAATGAAAACTGCTTTCATGTATTTAGAAGGCAGTTATGTAAAAATGAAATGTACTAAAAAAGCTGTACTTGGTATAAAAAGTAAAAAATATACTATGGTCTACTTAAAACATAATATTAAGTCGTAATTCTCATTTGATAAATATTTTTTTAATATAAGGATAAATAAATACTCTTCTGACGAGGAAAAATATTATTTATAATTTATAATTTTATTTCTAGGCAGTAATTATGAACTATAATGTTCATTTATGTATTGTTTTTACGCAACTGCCTAGTTTTATTTTATTTATTTATTATCCTATTGTCTTATGTGTATTTTATCTACACTGTTTGTTGATGATGATAAATAAAAGGTCTTAACCGAAAAAAATGAAACTGGTATCATGTATTTTTAAGGCAGTTATGTAAAAATGAAATGTACTAAAGAAGCTCCAATTGGTACAAAAAATAAACTATGGTCTAATTAAAAATTAATATTAATTATCATTGGATAAATATTGTAAATATAAATAAAGATAATATAAATACTCTTCTGACGAGGAAAATGTTATTTAAAATAACATGCTTAAATCCATGCTATGTATCATTCAGGTAAAATAATGTTTGTGTGAAATATATTAAAATTACACATTACACAGGGCTTTGGCAGATATTATCATCTGCCATATTTTAGGCAAATAAAGATATATTTTGATGAAACTTATAATATCATGAAAACATTGAAATCTTTTATTTTTAGTAAGCAATTGTTATATATGCCTTGAATGAGCGCCCTCTGGTGACACTCAATGAGTCCTACTCAATACATAGTCTTATAAATAAAAAGCATTGATGAAGGAAGCAGTCAGGCAAGAAGAAGAAGGAAGAAAAAAGAAGGAAAAAAAGAAGAAGTACTGGCCAGCTCAAGAAATATATATAAAAAAGCAGGCAGAAACGTTTAGTATCCAAAGAAAAAGAAAGCTTCCCAGAGTAGAAGTGTACTTAGTTCTATATATATGTGTGTGTAGACATACATCCAGAATGATGAAAAACTTTGTGTGTATGTGAGGGAGAGAGAGAGAGGCAGATAGAGAAAGGAACAACATCAGAGGACGTATTAAAACGTAATTAAAAATTCAGAGGGTTAAATAATGATTATTTTAGGGGGGATATTCTCTCTGATTAATATATATATATATATATATATATATAGAAAACGAGAAAATGTGAGGGAGGGACTCAAGTGAAATAGACGTAAGAAGAACACGAAGAAGTCGTTATCTTTTTTCCTCCTACAAATCCTTCTTTTTAATGTACGGTTGTGTGTTCCTCTCTATGTACATTTTTTATACTCAAAAATCCCCCTCCACACACTTCCTATTGCTTTCTTTTATATCTCAAAAGTAATGAAGTGTTCACCCCTGGGGGGGTCAAAGTACCTATATGATTTGTGTTTGGAGGGATTAGTTGACCTCAACCCACACATCTATGTCCCATTTTGAAATTGAGATTTTCCTTTTTTTCTTCTTCAAAATATAGTTTTTGGATAATATTCTTATATGAGTCCAACCCATAGAGATATAGAGAGCTGATTGTTATGACTTAAGTTATGTTATATTTTGTTTTATAACTTGTCAACATTATTTAGTTTGTTTTTCTTGGCCAACAGGCATAATTTATATTTCCAACAAACAATAGACATATTTTAAAAAAACTTGAAAGAACATTTGGGTAAAAACATCATTTCTTACGACATGTATCCTTTAAAACTTTAATATGGAGTTTAACCATTGATAAAATCCCCGAAATATCGGTGCATGATTTAGTATTATTTATATTATGAAACCTGTTAACACTTTTATATGTCCTTATTACTGCAGCTAGGTCTTTGACAGATAGTTTAATTCTAAACTATAATGTTTATTTATATATTATTTTACACAATTCCTTAATATAAAATACAACAAGAAAGACTGAACCTTGCAATCCCTCACTCACGCCATCTGTTGGATGTTGATATGTCCTCATTATTGCAGCTAGGTCTTTTGGCAGGTAGTCTAATTTTAAACTATAATACACAAAGGAAGACTGAACCTTGCAATCCCTCACTCACGCCATCTGTTGGATGACTTCTCTCCTTTTCACATATAAATGAAAAATAGTTGTAAAATATGAGAGTTACGCCGGAGATAGTTTTTGAACAAATTATCGCATGACTCGGCTCATTAATATCAATCCCTTTTTGACTCCATTACTTAGAAAACAACAACAACGTAGACCCAACAAAGATGGCAGCAGCAGCAGCAGGCTTTGATAGTAAAGAATGGCTGTAATTATTATTATTATCATATTTTTATACTCATTATTATATATTATTGTTCTCCTTTTCGTCAACACAATGAATACAAAAATTCAGATTCACTCCTCTGAATTGTTTCATGCCTCAAAAAAGAAATGAATACATATCTTTTAATCACATCCTTGTGAGCCAAAAATAAATTGCGGGGAATTCTTCTTCTTTATATGTACAACCATAGTAGTCATATTATAATCATGATATATCTGGGTATGTGGAAGAAAGGGAACTTTTTGTATAAAATCATTAATTAAATTAATTAGTGCTGTCTTCTTCTTCTTCAAAATAAAAATATATATGTATATGAAAAAATCGTTGAGGGGGAAGAAATATGGAATGGATAGATAGGAAAAAAGAGGAAATGGTTGGCATTAGTTTCACGAAATGACGTCGTCGCCTAAAAAGACATGCTGTAGTGGAAGCATTAATTTAGAAAAATGGTGTGTCTCTTATAAGCTTGGTTGTGTGATTTGGGAATATTTAATAAGGGGGGAGGATAACGTCACAAGGATCATTTCATTGTGCATGTCAGATGACGCGTTAAAGCTTTTTATCTTGTGATACATTTCAATGTTATTAGCTGATAGAGTAAAAAAATGAAGTCTTGTATAATAACTTCAGCTTCTTAATATGCTGAATAGCTTTAGCATGTCACAAAGTTATTTTAGAGGATCTTTTTAACCCATTCAATCTAGAATCACTATGATGGCTGCTGCGAAAAGAAATGCAGCTCCAACTCTTTTGATTTCTTTTAAAATATTTTTTTGATGTTTTACACACTTCAAGGAAATTATTTGCTGATAAAGTAAAAAAAATAAAGTCTTGTATAATAACTTCAGCTTCTTAATATGCTGAATGCAACAGCTTTAACATGTCACAAAGTGTTTTTATAAGATCCTTTTTTATCCATTATCCATCTAAGATCACTATGATGGCTGCAACGAAAAGAATTGCACCTCCAACTCTTTTCTTTGAAATATAGTTTTTACTGTTAGTAGCTAAAGAAACTAACCCACTTCTTATTTCTTGATTTTTCTTGTATTACACGTTACTAAAATATATTTGCATTTTCTAGTTTTTATCACTTAATTTTGTCATTCAGAAAATGTTATTTTGCTCATATATTTAACTTTGTTTCAATTGTATCCTTATGTATTTTAAAACCATAATTTAGTTTTAGAGGCATTTGTAAATTATACATAGATAAACATCATACATTAAAAAAATGTAATCTATAAATTCAAGTCTAAAGTAACTCCTATAATCCTAAACATTCAGCTATTTAAATAACTAAAAACGCCTGAATCGATAATGTTATAAAAAATTAAGTATGTATTAAATTTTGGATGAATTTTTAAGAAATTGTAAATATGTAATAGCATTGGATGTAGCAAAATTGTACTCAAATTTTTACATATGTCCAAGAACTTGCATTGCGTTGTCGATAATCAAGGAATCTTTTCTTAATTATTTTCTATCTCATCCGTACTTTGATACGTTCAAGGTTTTGATAATTGTATATATGCAAAGAAAACAATTTGAAGAAGAGTATACTTTTATTTTACTGATATACGTAATGGTTTTTTGACGGATGTCAACCAAAGTATATGCTGTATTTGCAGTTGATCCCCCATATTAACATGAGTCAAGATAAACAAAGGAAGAATGTAGAGGAATTCATAGGTCAGAGGTCATGAGTCAACAACTCCTTCAACATATTTAGTGAGCCTTAAGTCATACTAATAAAATCAAACTAATACAATTTTATTCTGCTAAATTGAGGTATTATCGTTATTATTGACTTTATGATGATTGGATATTTGATTTATTTCTGGATACGAATTCAATTCCTCTTGCCAAGTACAGTAATTCTTTAAAAGCATGGATTTGAAACCGGCGAAAGGGTCAAAGGTCACTTTCATGGGGCCATTTATGGCATATCTAAAAGTCGTATTATTGCATGGACCTCACAAATTACTATTATTATTATTATTAGTCATAATACAATTCAAATATAAGTTTGTCAAAAAGGACGTCATAAATAAAGTTTATAAATAACGCATACTTTATTTTGGATGCTTAGTAAGTTTTAGAGCATGGGCTCTCAAGATATTGAAGGTCTATATTCGATATTTAGAATACACTTTTGAATAGGTTTCTCTTCAGTTTGTAGGTGATATATAAATATAATACATATATATACGTATAATACATCCAATATAAATATATATATATATATATTATAATATAATATAAGTACTGTTTTTTATTAGCATGTGGATTAGTTCAAGAAAAAAACCTACAATAAGCGATGAAGCTGAGGTCGCTCATATATATATATATATATATATATTACAGCTGAACATTTTTTAGTTATTGTTGTAACATGGCATTACGTGGGTGATGAGCAGCCAACATGTATAACATAAGAGTAGTGAGGAAGGGTGGTTACCAGAGGTCCAACATGGTCATTACACTAAATACCGGTCTGCACATGGGCATGGTGATGATCTTGAGTGTTTAACTTTATGGCTGTGGCAAGCATATGTGCCTCCTAAATTTATCTCCGAAAATACTCCTCCCATCCAAAAAAAAAAAACTTTTGTAATAATTCCTATAGAAATTAAGAATTAAATATTCTAATACTAATTGAGAAGGCTGAAATAAAATTTCTTTGTATTATGAATTATATAAATAACAACTACTCGACCAGGGGGAAAGAACAAATGCATGCTTTTTGTATCAGTGGGGTATACAGATCTTCACTCTGATGCTAAGATGCTCAAATGAACCCGATGAATTATAAAATAAAAATACTATATCTAAGAATGACTTTGTGATAGTTTTTGAATAATCACCAATTAACAAATATGTTTTTTTCTTTTTACAAATGAATATCCTGTTTTTCTATGTCATACCTTATGAAAAACACACAGACATTCATGATTTCTAAATGAGTAGAGCTGCATTAATTAATGAATATCAATAATAAATTAACTCAATTGTACCATTCAAACATTCTCCCTTTCACACGCCAAAAATATCCCTCGATTTTCTATCTCTAATCATTGTTTACACTATAGAGGTACATGGAAAGAAAAAGAAACTGACGTCATCAAAGAGGAGAGCACAGCACAGCGACATCTATTGGCAGAGTAGGCTAACTTGAAATATTTATTAGTATTTAGCTCATTTTGCATCTTAAAGAAGCACTCAGAGATGTCAAAATTTAATCACTTGTTTCTTTTGGCATTTCCAACAACTCCACAAAGTTTCATTCGAATCCGTTCCGCACTTTTTGAGTTATCCTGCTGACAAACAAACCAACAAACCAACGCTAGTGAAAACAATACCTCCTTCGGCGGAGGTAATAATGGAATAGCTGATTATAAATGATATGGAACACCATGAGAAAAAAGGGACTTCTTTAGGATAGTATCCATATTTCTTCTATTTTGATGTCCACAAAAAGAGCCTTCAATTCTTTGAATGATGTAAACTTTTTTAAGACTCAAAATTTCTTTTTATGTATTTTATTATGAGAAATGAAATACAAGAAAAAAACATGTTTTATACTTCCTTGGTTTCGACCAATGACGTAACATACAATATATCCTTATGAATAGGTTATTTAAAGTATGGCCACTCATAAGAATGCTTATAAATTTAATTCCTCGTTCACATGGCAAACGGGTCCTCTTGTCATACCTTCGGTATTGATGATTAAAACTGTCTTTCTGTTTTATAGATTTATAATCCTCATAAAGTAATGACTGTTGCTTCTATTGTGGTTCCCCGGGAGGGTAGATGATATTATTTTATGATGATCTTGCCCAAGGGGAAAAGCCTTGGTCAGCTTCCATGGCCAACAGGAATCCCAGAGGTCTTCATCATCTTAAATTATAAAGTAATAATGAACTCCGGGGTAGTAATTAAAGGCATATTTTATCTTTTTCTTTTCTAAAAAAAAATAATATACTCATTTGTTAGGGAGAGTTTATGATGATGGATCCGAGAGTTTCTATAGATGTCATATAAAAAAACAGTTGGAAGAATATATATTAATAGTCTTTGAATACTTGTTAAAGAAAAGTAATGTTAAAAATAATAAATACATATGAAGCATTATTGGAAAAATTCATTAAATGGACTCTAGTCGTTTTATTTTTTATTTTTTGCCTATATGATTCGATAGAATTGCAGTATCCGACGGATATAAATAAGCATTATAGCATTAAAATTAGTCGATCGAACTAAGAGGATCTTATCAGTGAGGAGGTAGACCAAAAATGACCATCCCCTCTCGGGAGACTTCGAACCTGGTCCCCAACATTGAGAGGTGGACACGCCTTAACGCACACGGCTAGCGTACTCCCTTCACACGGCTATCGCGCTCCCTTTATTTTTATAGTTATGTATTTATTAAAATGCTAAGAATTGTATTTTTAAATTGAAATCATTTAAATATTAGTTTCGGTCCTCTATCAAGAGAAATCCTAATCGGTTTTTGTGAGTATGTTAAGGGAATGTGCTTGCTTAGTTTAAGCGTGCTGGATTCTCAATATTATTGAGGATGCAGGTTTGACTCCCAAGAAGGGAGGCCAAGTATGATCTACCTGATATAAATGTTCCTTGGTTGAGTAATTTTTTATTTCATTAACAACTTTGTAATTTCATAAAAAGGAAGGAAGATCAATGACGTCACTAGATTTTGAACTGCTTAATATCATAATATATAACCATTGGAGTAATTTTAGGAAGATATTGCTAGGCTAGGCCAAGATATATATTAAAATACAAGGATGGTCTAATTGCCAATAGGGCTGACGTTTTGCTTGCCAGGAGGTTTTAATGACGTCACATCAGGAAAGCAAGAATAATAACATTAGTTATTCCTTCTCCTCACGTTATCAAAAACTGATTGTAATAATATTTTTCGAGGATCTCAAAATTAAAAAGAAGATATTTGACGTTTCACTATTTATGAAGACCGGTAATACCTTGCAATCTCTATACTAGACGTGTAGTAATGTAACGTGGCCGAGTTAAATTCGAATAGCTCAGATCGAAATTACCCCCCCAAAAAACTTTTACTTAAGAAGCCTTTTCTTCTACGTAGCACGCATTTCATTGCTTAAACAAATCTCTCTTTTTAACATTCTATAGAGAACAACGATGCATAATTAATCCGAGAAGTTCTTCTTATTTATGAAGTCTTGATGCAGAAGTATCACTTTTCATTCTACGTAAAATAAATTCGATAAGCATCATTAAAATATGTACATATAAATAAACCCCTTGGATAATAAATATAATTGGTCCATGGAATGCAGTTGCCTCGCATAAAATATGTGAGTGAGTGAGACCACTAGGCACCCTAAGGTCAGGGCATGCTTCGAAGACTCTTTTGATTTATGCTTCCCCCTGCAAGAGCAATGATAAATGAATGCAGTCTGGTATTCATATTAATAATGGCTCCTCTCTTTCCTTCCTTCAATTGAGCTCTTATTTTAGAGCACGTATTAATCATGGATACTAGAAAATTGAAGCAATTAAAAATACACCCAAATGCACTGCAGTGCAAATAGAGCTAAGATGCTTTAATAGTAAATTGATGTTACTTGGGATGTGAAGTGGTTTACTAGCAAGGAAATGGAAATGCTCTTCTATCTGATTTGGAGCGATCATCATTTTCCAATCCCGACATTATAACTTACTGAATTTGACAAACAACTTCAATATATCACTATCAAAGTGATAATAATTAAAGAAATCTATCGGATTTGCTGGCTACAACACGGATTGCTATCATAGATATATAAAGACATAAAGAGCTTATTGGAGGCATACGTCATATTGCCCAATATAAACAAATCTTTCTATGATCAACTTACGATGACGTAGTACCAATTACTTTGTTTATTGAGCACAGGCGACAGCTGAAGGATGTTTTTGCTATTGAAGGGAATAAGCTCTTTATATCTCTATGATTGTTATGCGGATATCATATTCAATACCGGTATTATAAACTACTCACTTTTGATAGACAAAACAACTTCAAATATATCACCATCCAAGTGCTAATAAAAACAATGTATCGGATTTGCTTGCAGCAACAACGGATCGTAATGCGGAGATCATTTTTCCCAAACCATATTATAAAACTACTCGCTTTTAATAAACAAAAGAACTTCAAATATATAATTGATAAGGAAAGATATTGCAGGTAGCTCCAGTCAATTGATTGATAATATTATTCTTTATCTCGTAGAACGTTCATTTTGTACAAAATTATTATTATTTATATGAAACAAATAGTTGAACTCCTTTTCCTAACACATCTTATTTGTTATATACATCATTAGTAAATAAATCATGCTGAGAACAATAACCCTTAATAAAATTATATATATTATTTCAATATGGTAAAACAAAGAAATCTCTAGTAGTATATTTTAATCCTATATTATTCAACGTGTCTTTTGCATAATATATTTTTTCATTTTATATTCACAAAACTTATAACTAAATGGAAATTAAGAATTTTCACTGCTTTTCATATCATAATATAACATTAGTAAATAAATTAGTACATACAAAAGATAACCCTTCAAGACCGTTGATGGTCTGTGATCCATCTATAGGTGTATACTACTGCTTATGAGGTTGACACAAGAAAAAGAAAATAATAATTTGAAGCCCCATTGAGTAAATAAAGTGAATGGGGTTTCCCCCCTCTTATAACCATTATTATTACTATTTTATATCATTTTTGAAGAGTACTTCTTCTTCTCCTTCAGTAATAACGCAATAAGAAGCAATGACCTCCTGAAATCATCTTCCGTTCTTATCAGCATCCTTAGAATCAAACTCTGTATGGTTTTTCTTCATGTCAAAGTGCAGAAGAAATGCGTGCCAAGGTCAGGAGGAGAGAAAAGAGAGTGAGAGAGTAACTCTTTGTAACTCTTTTGTGACAAAAAAAAAAGTCAACCATACTTATCACGCGGACATGAAGGAACCACACGCCTCACAATGTCACGCCTGAACGCCTAGAAGAATGTCAATCAAGGAAAAATAACCAACCAGACCGTTGAGTGAAGGTCAGGAATTCCTTGGAATATCATAAAATTCATAATTGAGATCATTGTAGTTTTAGAAGGTTTATAGAATTGAATTTTCGTATATAATAATAAATATATATATATATATAAATATTTATATGTGTATATACATACATATACATATATATAATAATATATATATATATATGATTGTATGCAGGATTAATGCAATAGTTTTTCTAGAGCCCAGCCTTAGACATATCAGACATTGTTATATATATGTAAAAAGACGCTTTAATGGTATACAATAATGACATCCATTGGTTCGTAGTCTGATATACAATATTGATTGGGCAAACTTGGGTCAATATTACTGCAAAGTATCCCAGATAGAATAGAATAATTAATCCCATCCAATTCCCTAGTATAAACAATAACTCTTGAAGCCTCAAATTGACTAAATAATTTATTTATCAAAAATAGAAATAAAAGTTTGTTAAAAACGAATTATAATTTTTAAAATATATGAATATCCAATCAAGCTAGGGTTACTGAGATGTAAGTAAATAAGATTACTTCTCATTAAGATAAAAACATATATATCTAAGGCACATGATTAAGCTATATAATAAACAGGGAGTACACATTTGTTAGTTCATGTTTTTTCCTGAGAGCTAAAGAAAAAACATATATATATATATTCTCAAGGACGCTTCATTCAAAAGCCATGATAAACATAAAGTAATGGCATCAATATTAATATAAAAACATGGAGGCGTTATTAATTATCATTAGTATAGAGTGAAGAAGGAGACAAACATATGTACACCTCTTGATACTTTGTATGTCTAAATTAAAATACATGAGACAAATTTCTTGTGAAGAGACATTCATTTTTATTAATAATAATAATACTTCCAAGTTTCCGCATCAAAACCGCGGGCACGAGTGGTGGGTACGTCCTCATTATTTGCATCAAATTATGTAATATATATGTAACATAGCATGATGACGAGAATGATTCTCTGTTATTCCTCTGGGTTTTTTTCTGCCTCGAAACACTAGTATAATTAGGTGGATAATATATATATATATTTTGTGGAGTGATTAGTCGGCGTCGTCTAAGTGGGCTCCTGTGACTACTACTATTTCATGAAGGATCCATATAAAAGATTTAAGGCGTATGATATCATTAGGATTGATATTGCGATAAAAATTACATGTATATATATACTGTCATAATAAAAATTGTCACTCTCCTCTCTCCCTTTGTTCTTTGCCTTATCAATTAAGGCCGAACTGCGCAGCAGCAGCAGAAATAACCTTACTTGTATATATTACTACTCTCATGTATGTTAGTATACCTTAACATTTTCGCCAATCAGTCTGTGGAAATAAATAATACGCCCAAAATAATTGTGGTGGATATTTAGGGGGATATAGTGAGGGAAATAACTAAATATATAAAATACTACAAATATATATATGGTAAATATTCTGTGTCTTTTCAGCTATGAAGCCCGCCATTTTTTTTACAATATATATATATAACAAAAGAATTGTTTTTTATATCCTTTAAGTAAATGCTTAAGAGACACTCTTTAGGAAGTGAATCGTTTATTGAGTGTTTGAGGCAATCTTTTATATATTTGTTTGAATGGATTCAATATATCATATAAGAATTGTGGAAAATATTATTGATATAAACGTTGCTTTTAGTATGTAAAAGTCACTCAGTTTCATCATTTAATAATAAATGAATTGTTTATCGAAATAAACATTATTTTTATTAACAATAAAGTTTGTTAGATTCTGAGGTCAGATTAAACCGGATGAGTACATTTCCTTCAAAAAATAACTTTGTTAATCAGAGTCTCATAGTTTATGATTGTGTCCATTAGTTCGACTCTGCTTGTTCGACTCTATAGGTATATATTATCATATTAAAAATAACATCATTCATCAGATACTTTGATATTGTTAATATAATGACGTAACTATCTTTATTATTTTATTTATTTATGTTTATCTTTAATTGGTGCATTTTTATTATATATATTTTTGAGTTCGATTAATATACATTTTTATTTTAAAATATAGATATATGATGGTATCATATTGAATAAATAGTGATTGGAGTTTCTATAAAGCTACCGTAATATTCACAAGATCCGACACAGTGAAATATCTTTTGTATGTATACATATAAGCGAAATATATCCATGATATGTCTTTGATTAGAGCATTCTGTATCCTTTCTATTGTACATATATATCTATATCACGTAATGTCATACTTGATGTAGTTGTCGTTTATTTTAGATGAATGTTTCCTTTTGCTAAGAATCAGATATGTAGTAGGCAAATATAAATGAAGAGGCTGAGTTAAAATCAACATTATACCTTATACAGTTATATATTTGCCATGTTCTGACGTCACGTAAAATTCTTTGTTAATAGGGATTGAATACTGAATAAAATAGTTATAGTAGATGCATTCGATTGAATTTCATTACATTAAGACAAATGGAATCAAGGGCAGGGCATAGAAGCAGAACATATTCTTTTAAAAAAGATAACATATCGACTGGTTGTATGTTCCCCATTAGATATAAATATATATATTAATGGTAGCGATATACAGGGAGAGGAGGCTATGTTTTTCATGGCAAAGGGATCAAATCATCATAGACGTCTTGCATTTTTTGATTGCCCAAAAATATTCAAATATGTACAGTCCAGGCAAAAATGAAATAAAGCTTTATGATATTACATTAAAATTAAGTTTTAAAGAATGTTTTACACTGTCTTGATTCTCTCATTTTCTGGTTAATGAACAAATCAGCTGTATAAGTATTCAGTATTTCACTT
The DNA here is from genome assembly GCA_013387185.1 of Caligus rogercresseyi. Taxonomy (NCBI): domain Eukaryota; kingdom Metazoa; phylum Arthropoda; class Copepoda; order Siphonostomatoida; family Caligidae; genus Caligus; species Caligus rogercresseyi. Next base: position 21,605,629 of record CP045900.1, on the reverse strand, counting down.
CCTATAAACACAATACATTCATATCTCTATGTTGTCCCCCACAAGTGTTTCGACATTTTTTGAAGCAATGCAATATAACAAAGACCTGGTCGTTATGTTAGAAGGACCTCACACTCAAAACTTAAACCAAGTTTCTATATGACGATCCACAACCATAAAGCTACATATAGAGCAATAATGTATATTCATTTTTATAATAGTTCTAGCAATAGTTTCCTTTAGGAAGAAGGGGTGAGGATTCGTGGGCGGGTTCTAAGACATTATACATACTTATACAACCGTAGACTTTGAATATATATATATCGCATCCATGTATACATATATATTTCTCCGACCGCTCAATATATATATACATATTCTTTTTTTTCTTCTTCTTTTCCAAAGAAGCGAGTCAAATCGCCGATAATTTTAGGGCGCTTGTTTATCGATGAGAACATTGGAAATATTTTTTTTTTCTCTCTCTCTCTTCTTAAGCTAAGAAGGCAGTGCAGACAGAGTCTCAGAAATGCCTTTTCCCCTCTTCTTCTTCTTTCTTGAAGGCAAGACTGACTGCCTTGGTAAACACTCACTCACAACAGCACACATATATTTAAATCACGCACACACATACACAATCTTCCCCGGCAAGGTAGGCAAATGGCTTGCCCTCAAGAATGTTTGGGGTAAAGATACACACACACACGCAATCTCTTAAGGTAAGCTTCTGGCTCATGTTTCTTCTTTACGGATGAACTAAAGGAATTGATGCGAAAAAATAAAAATAAAAAAAATCGTTAGGCGATCGGAGCGGACTAATATCGTATATGGATAACATGAATTTATATCTATATGTGCTTCAAACATATAGTTAATATTTTCTTCGATAACGACGGCCAAGAAGTAAAAATAAAGACTGTAGGAAAATCCGAATAGTGCTTCAAGGTGGGTATTCATTCAAATAGACTTTGTTTCAAACCAGCAAGATCTTTATTTTATCTTACATAAGGTATATAATCATGAAATATAAGAGAAAACTGATTTATATATTACTATATAATATATATATATATAGTTCAAAATTATTCCGATGGTATTTATATAATAAATAGAAAAAATAATTCAGATCAAGATATAAAAGTTCACAACGCAGAGCTTCAAAAGACTTTCATATGGTATTTCACTGCAGAGTATCTTCTGACTTCAAAAATATAAAAATATTGCTTAAACATGTATATAACTGCTGTTAGGATTTGTATAAGTATACAATATGTAAAAAGCCTTGAATAAACATTTATTACCTCCGCCGAAGGAGTATTGTTTTCACTGGCGTTGATTTGTTGTTTGGTTGTTTGTCAGCAGATAACTCAAAAAGTACCGAACGGATTCGGATGAAACTTTGTAGAGTTGTTGGAAATGCCAAAGGAACACGTGATTAAATTTGGCATCTTGAGTGCAGAATTAAAATGCAACACGAGCTAAATACTATTAATATTTTCAAGTTAGCCTACTCTGCCAATAGATGTCGCTGTGCTGTGAAATCGGGTACCGGGAACGTCTTCCTCCTCGGAATTTCCTTCAAGGGAACCCTCCCCGTCCCTCTACGCCCGCCCCAGTCGTGAAAAAACCGCCTCGGAAGGCTCATAAGACCCCGTGACGGCGGAGGTTTACACTCTCTGTGATATACATGCCTCTAGTTTATAATTGTAGTAGCTTCGGCAAGCTACTTTTGTGCCAAAAATACTTCAGGACCCGAGAGTAATAGTTAGTACTGATATTGCGAAATAAACAAATTACACCACTTTGAATTTTGATAGAACGCTTATATACTAAACTTAGACATATATATAGAATAGGGCTCTTCTCTTCTTGCTTATATCGTGCTTTTGTTGAATTTATCGTGATATTGCTACGTTAGTATTTGTAGTTTCAAAAATACAACTACCGTTCTTTATTTAAATTATTTTAGTTCAGTAAGACTAAAATAAACCATTATTTAAATAATAATATTTCTTACTTGAACCATTTAGTGATATTTGAAAAAGCACTTTAAGGAAATGACTAATCGGGACACTTGGAAAAGTATTATTTTTAATCAGCTTTATTTCTTTTTTTTAAGCATTTCCTATTAATTACCTTGCTTGTAATAAGTTTTTTT
>CP045900.1:21574504-21603395 GCA_013387185.1 Caligus rogercresseyi | reverse complement strand
ACAACATGAACCACGTAAAAATCTTTAACCCTAGTAACAATCTGAATTTATAAATAGAGAGCCTAAAGATATTGCTATCCGTATATTTAGTTAAAGTAATATAAAGTTATTTAGATAGAAAAAAAAAATATGAAAGAAGGTTAAAATTTATTAAAATATTGGCAACATATTAAAATAAAGGATGAATGATTTTTATTTGTATTTTCCTTAATAGGCGATTAAAGTGAGTAACCCTTTCTGAACCGGTTCATAAGCTCTTGTAGGCCATCTTATCTTATAAAATATGTGTGACCATAGAGATATACATATAAAGAGAGCTTATTTCCTTCAATAGCAGAGAACAACGTTCAGCTGTATTTTTGTGTCCAGTATAAACAAAGTTATTTGACCTACGTCATCGTAAGCTGATCATAGAGATAGATTCTATGATCGCTTAAGATGACGTAGATCAAATTACTTTGTTTATATTGGACACATAGATACAATGAGGGGAATAAGCTCTATATATCTTTTATCTCTATATTCTGAACACAATGACATATTTCTCTGACGAATCCAATAAGCTCTCTATATATCTTCATATCTCTATGCCATTAACCCACCTTTATCTTATAATATATGTTGATGTTTGACCCTTCCCTCGTTGCTTGACAGTTTGAAAACATGGAAGGAAGTGACTGTGGTTTGGACTCTCTTACCGCGGTCAAAGGCACGCCATTATCATTGTTGTTATTAGTATCATATGCATTCTCTCTCTCTCTCTCTCTAATACACCTAAATTCCTATTTCTTTCATTTGAGAAGAACCAGATGGTCACCACCGCCTTCAATTCAATAAAGCATCATCCTTTTTATACATTATAAGTATATATTTTGTTTTCCTTGGTTAAAAGACGCTGAAACACACAATATATATATATATATAATAAATACAACCTTGATAAAGGAACCCCTTCCTTCCTATTTATACATATATATTTTAGTTCACTTTCACTTCAACCCACCCATAATCTTTATAATGTATATGTAGTTGTATTTTCTAGGCAAAGAGCATTTCTCTTTCTATCTCTCTCTCTCATACCATGTATTTCATCTATTCATTTTATGTATATAAAAGTTATGAAGGTGAGTGATACACTTCTATGATGTATTTCTCATCGCATAGCAATATACATATATACCTATACTCATGCTCCTTCAGCTATCAAGGCTGTTGTTCTTTTTTTACTACATATGTAGCAAATACAAGAAGGATGATTGTAGTCAGACTTGCCGCATTGAAGGAAGCCACCCAAAAATACATAAAGTTAACACTTTTAATTAATTATGTCAAAATGATCTTGATTAGTAAGGCTTTAACAAATATTAATTAATATGTCCTTGGTGATGAAGCCGTTTTTAATAATATTAACAATTTTTATTATTTTTTGTTGGTACCTCCGTACAAAACATTTACATCATGCATTAACATATTTAAAAATCACTAAATACTTAACAATATTATCTGAGGGACTAATCTTGAAGAACGAAATTTATAAAAATGAACTGTGTTTGGTTATAAAAAATTAACTTCTTTACTTTGTGGACCAAAATATAAATATGAAAATTCTTTAGGATCTAAAATAAGTTTAAATTTGTTGTAAAATATGTTTGCTAATGTACTGATAATTTTTTAAATATATGGACACTCTACTAGAAAATGATTTAGAGTTTCAGTCTTTTATTTGCAAAAGAAACATAGCCTTTCAGCGTACGATGTACTATGTATGCTTCCTAGAGACAGCTGTCTCTAATAACATTAATTGATGTAAGACATGTATCATTGAGTTATTATGATAGCTTTAAATCTTTTCATACTTTTCATCCTATAATATATATATATATATGTATGATTTATATAAAAAAGTCCTGTACTAAAATATGTAGTTATGTACAAAAAGTGATTGACTTTTGTTAGTTGTATTATTTATTGTTTCAGAACTTGTCTTTACTTGAAGTATTTTGTGAAAGAAATTTGAAACTATTAAAAGGTCAGGATATTTTGGAGTAAATGGTTTAGCTGTACATAGCCTAATCAGAATATTACAGTATTAGTTATAGTTAATTTGTATTATTATTTATATTTATCACAGTTTTTATACACCAGTGACAGCCATTCACTTTTTATTACATATATTGTGCTTGAAAACATGATTTGAACCATGCACCCTCCCTGCAACAACTTAGTGGTATAATTTTTTCCTACACAAAAGACATTTATTTAAAAAAATATATTTTTTTAATCAAATCTTAAATACATATATATCATACGCCATCCAAATATATTTTCATACCTTTCATAAAGAATATTATGTGTTGATAGACAGAAAATGCTGTCTAAATCTGTACGTCCGTTTTGCCATTGTAAATCGCCAAGGGCAGTAAGCCCCTCTAAATATACATTTCCATCTTAAAAATGTATTTATCTTCAAACATACCTTGTTTTATTTGCTGAATTCCTAACATGATATTTCAAATATATGTTATATTTAGCTTTTTCTTCATTTGCTTTGTACATTTGGTGTCAATGCATATTTGAACTTCAGTATCTATTTGTGATAACAACAGAAAAATATTGTGTATGGAACTATTTTAGCAAAAATAATATTGATATGTATATCAATGACCGTTCATATCACTAATTGTACATCATTGGGTAGTAATGGATAATTACCTCCGCCGAAGGAGGTATTGTTTTCACTGGCGTTGGTTTATTGGTGGTTGTTGGTTGGTTGGTTTGTCAGCAGGATAACTCGAAAAGTACGAACGGATTCGGATGAAACTTTGTGGAGTTGTTGGAAATGCCCAAAGGAACAAGTGATTAAATTTTGGCATCTCTGAGTGCAGAATTAAGATGCAAAATGAGCTAAATACTAATAAATTTCAAGTTAGCCTACTCTGCCATAGATGTCACTGTGCTGTGAAATCGGGTGCCGGGAGCGTCTTCCTCTCGGAATTTCCGTCGAAGGGAACCCTCCCCCGTCCTCTACGCCGCCCCAGTCGTGAAAAATCCGCCTCGGAAGGCTCATAAGGACCCGTGACGGCGGAGGTTTGCACTCTCTGAGTGTATATATGCCTCTAGTTGTGAATGCTTTTAGAATGTCGGGATGTTGGAATGGTGATAACATTGAGAAATATAGTCTGTAGTTAGATTAAAAACTACGAAAAATGTAAACAAAAATAATTTTGTAAATATAATAAGTCACCTTCAACAAATGACGAATAAATCTGAACTGAAAATATTTTGGATAAACTATTCACGATTTGATCTCTATATATTTTAGTTTCGCTTTGACCACACTGCATGATGTGCTTATGACAGTAAAATACTGTATAAAATAATGCATTATGCACCTTTGTTAACTCAACTAATTTTATAATATAATTTGAAAAAATATTATGATCATTAATCTATATTAAAATGAAAAGTTTTTTGGGGGGCCATCCAAGAGACCCTCAGAGAAGTTCATTTCAACACTCTGAATTACTCTTTGATTACTTTACCCTTCATACAAACATGCATACATCCATGCAATTCATGATCTAAGCCTATTAGAATACATACATTTATATGTGTATGTGTGTGTGATTTGTGCTACAAAAGTGGAAGACGAAAAAAAAATATCCGACAGCCTGCGCATCATTTTCTTTAATTAACTTACCGTCAATCAAATGTTATTCAAGCGAGGCATTGCTTTTTTGTGTGTTTGTGTCTGTCTTAAGAAGGAATAATGACATGGATCTGCAGAGTAAAAGTAAAAAATACACCATCTAGAGTAGAAGGATGTCAATAGGAACCTTTCTTTATTAGGTTTCCTTAGGCAAAAAGGATTAATTACTCAGTGTCAAGGAATTGAATACATACACACACACACACATATATATATATATATATATATATTATATATATATATATATATATTATATATATATATATATAAGGGGGTATTATAGAAACCTAATATAAGATATCAAATTTCCCCCCGCGATGTTGCGTCATAAAAACTAAATGATCGTAGAAAAATGGATTTTGGTTTGAGCTGTGAAAAGCAAACGCATTTAGAAAAATCATAAAAGCATTAATATTAGAACCCTCTTATTCTGTTTCCTTCTTGAAACTATAAAAGAACCTTAGTAGGAGCTGTTATTAAAAAAATGGTTGGTGCGTCAGCACTTATGTTCATTTAAGGCACTAAATATTATTTGACAAAAATTTGCAAAAAATAACAAAGTCATAAATTGATCATAGCTAAATTTTGATTTTTTTTTTCAAAATAAGTACTAACAAAAAGTTTTGCTCCATAACGAAACTTTTAAACGCAATTTGGGGTAAGGGGGGTCAAACCAAATCTATTTTTCTACGATTATTTAGTTTCTTATGACGCAACTTTCGCGGGGGGATAATTTTGATATCTAAATATTAGGTTTCTATATTACCCCTAATATATATATACATATATATATATATCCTCCCTCTGAAGAAGACGATTATGAGACATCCTTCATTTATTAATTAATGTCTGAGAGACATAGAAAAAAGAAGAAAAAAAAGCATGGCTATCAAATGTCGTTGATTTTTCCCTTATTTTTGTTGTATTTAAATTGAGAAAAACTTTTTTTAACGGTTCATTCTCTTGACAGATTAGACAGAGAAGAAGAAGCGAATTTTATGTGTGTGTGTGTGTCTCTTTTTTTGTTGCATGTGTTTTGTGGAGTGAATTATATAAGTAATAAGGCAAGTAGGTAATGATATGACATCTTTTAAAAAAATGATCTTGGGATTCTCACCAATTTAAATAAGAAGATCTGGAGATTAAGGAGAGAGAGAGAGCAATGAGGGGGGAAGGATGCAGGAGTCATCGTGGGAAAAAGGGGTGCGATGAATAGGAGTATGATGATAAGGATGCCTCTTTACCTTTTCCCAGGATAGAATCTTTAAAAAAATGATTATTTTTGTTTTAAAGTCACAATTAGTGAATGTAAATAATATTATTATTATTAACGAATGTTTTTTTTTTTCTTTCTCTCTCTTGTGTCTTACCGACTGTTTTGAGAAGGAAAAAAATCTGTTAGAATCAAAGTAGGGTCGCGCAAGGAGGGAATTTCGGCGGATAACTTTTTTGGTTGTTTAATGAAACTGAGGAATCTGTCTAGGATTGCTTTTTTGATGCTATGTGGGAAACTCGGAGTGAGGTCGGAATAGGAGGTAAAGGGTTGTCTAGCTTATAATATGAAATATGTGGATTAGTTTTAAGTGTGTAATGTTTATTTATAGCCAAATGGCTTCATCGAATAATTTTGATACCATTTTAAACTGTGTACAGTTTTTTATATACAAATGGCTTCATCGAATAATCTTAATACTTATTTTAAACCATTTTGATATTTAGCGTCATAACACATAGTGGAATATTGGCTGAAGGGATGTCTTTTTATGCAGAATAGTTTTAGGCCAACTGTCTTCAATGTAAGTCGATCAGAAATTGTGGATTTATGAAATATGTAGCTTCTATTGTTTAATAATGATATATACAAATTTAAATAAAATCCGACAAAATGAATATTGGCTTGTATTAAAGCTTCTGAAAGCCTTTTTATAATATTTATTTACTTTTAGATTATTTTTGATATGTTAAAAATTGATAGTGGGAAATGTTAATCAAACGAAATGTCTCTGGAATAATGCATTTTCCTGTGTAGGGATCAATAAATACCACATATGCTCTAAAAAGTATCTTTAAGATCTACAACTTTGGATACTCAAAGATCTACTCCTGTCCGACTTACGGCTATAGTATACAAAATCCAATGCAAAAGGTAAATTTGGATGCCCTTTATTTAGAGTTTATATGCGCATAAATTCGATTTTTTTAAAGAAAATGGAGTGGCAGGAACCAGTCAAGGAAAATAAAAACTGCAGTTAGAAACGTCAATTGAAAGAAAATTACAATTTTTGTTAGAAATATTTAATCAAGTGAGTGCTTTTACATTGAATGAAACTCTAGAAAGTTGGGAAAAAATGTCCTTGACATTTTTTTTCAGGGAGTAGTTTTTACAATTTTATGCAAATGATATAAAGTAAGTAAATTAATCAAATCCTTATTGAAAAACAGTAATTAATTTTTTTCATTGACCAAATCTGAAACAGAAAAAAGACTTCTGCTTAGACTCATCAGTTGAGCAAATTTAAAACAATTTATATGCAAGTTTATTAACATGTTCTCTTTCTGGATTCATGTACAAAGTGCTTAGCAATCCTCTGTCCTTAGGAGCTAGACATGAAAAAAACAGCAGAAGAAAGAACTTGTTTTTTTTTGTGCGGAAGGAAACATCAAAACATTTTATTGGATGGAGTGCATCTGGTGGTGATTGCTTTGGGCAGCTTAAAGTTAACTTTTATTCATCCTTTAATTTAAATTTTGTAGGGTTTTCACGGATACCGAATAACACACACAACACATATTATACATAAGAATACTTTATATATTTCAATCTTTAAGATGAGAGAGAGAGAGAATTATCAGGCCGAGGGTAGCAACTGGGGCTCCCGTGATGTCAGTGGTGAAGGACGTTAGTGACGTCATCGTATAGGAGGTATCCTCACAAATTTGAGATCAAAAGTGTTTTATTATTATTTTATCTTTGCTCGAGTCAGAGTATAAACAAAGAGTGCGATAGCTTAGTGGAAGTGTGCTGGACTCTCAATGTTTGAGGATGCAGGTTCGAATCCCAAGAGGGAATGGTCAACTTTGGTCAACCTCATTGATGCAATCCTTTGTTCGATAAAATCATTTACGCTATAATGCTTAATCATATCCAGTCGGATGAAATTATATCGACTCAAAAGGGCAAAAACGATCATTTAATACTGTCATCTAAGCACTTCCTATTATTATAGATCATTGTAACTTACTTAGTCGGCCAAAGATGATAATTAAAATAACGTGCAGCCATTAAAACTATCAAAGGAAATCGGTCAGCTTATACCGGCGTGTTTTTTTCTTTCGAAGTAAGTGTTTATGAGTGCGTAGGAACAAAGACGTTTAATTGAGGTGGAAGAAAGCTTGTTTTTCGTAGAGGTGTAATTGGATGCCGATGGCCTAATGACACAACCCACATTGCGATTAGTTATTTGAGAAAGCCAATATGCATTGGCCATAACGCCTGGAGAGGCAGGCCTAACAACTATCTTGTATTTAAAGTCAACTTAGAAAAATAAGTTATGACATTCGAAAAATTATAATTGATTCAACATATAAAATCTAATACCGACTTGATTACATATAAAAAAATTCAAATATTATTTTTCATTGCATTCAATGAATTACAGAATGCGAGCATTCAACAATTTCATACAACAACTAATCATTAGTTATACACGCATCAACGATTGCAGGAAGCGATTCTAACGATTGCCTATAATTAGTATAACAACTGATGGGATGGACTCATGAAACGATTAAATTGCTTTAAAAATAGCTATAGAGGCATGGAGGAGTCACCATCTACTTTGTAAGTTGCAAAGGCTGAAAAACACTTTGATAATTCAGAATGAGAAATATCAAATCCCATGATTAAATTATTCCTTAAGCCTCAATACCAAAATCCAAGAGCATGAATGATACTGCAAATCTTGAATAAGAACTATGATGGGTAAACGTTTGTGCAAAAAGTAATAATTTTATTGCCCGCATCATGGTGTTACCAGCTATATTTTTTTAATCGGATTGGCATACATTCGCAATAACACTTGCACCCTTATTTGCGAAACATAATTAATGTTATATAATTATAATTGTAACTAATATATACACTCAAGTGCAAACCTCCGCCGTCATGATTCCGAGATTTTCACGACTAGGCGTAGAGAGACTTTCCCTAGACGTATAATTTCACAGCACGCGACATCTATTGTAGGCTAACTTGCAAAAGTAGTATTTAGCTCATTTGGCGCCTTATTCTGCACTCAGAGATGCCAAAATTTAATCACTTTTCCTTTGGCATTTCAACAATCCACAAAATTTCTAATTTAGTACTTTTTGAAACAAATAACAAAAGTGAAAACATACCTCCTTCGGCGGTAATTTAAATCCATTCCGATTTTTCATACATTTACATATGTCTAGAAAACATATAGTAGCGAATAACTTTTTGCATTTGCAACTAAAGTAGCTTTTCGAGATCTTTTTAATCTAAAAATGAAGGACTAATTGGAAATTCAATTATATCGTCTTAGATTTAAAAAATGCCACTTAATGGTCCATTAACTATAAACAGCTATTATTTTTTTAACTGCAGGCCTCAAATGATTAGACAACCACACATAACATTGTATATTTACATATGTTGCATATATTAAAATCTCTAACCTCTCTAAAGCTCTATGTAGACGAAACATACTTAGTTCTTGGTGGGATATCCCTCTTTTTAATCCCAGGTCAATAACATATATATTTTATATGTGTAGATATAAGTATCAATACTTTTTTCTTTGAACAGATTCTTTGAACGGATGTTATAATCTAAATATATAGACATATTTATATGTCTATATAAATATATAAGACCCTGACGGCTGGAATTTGTCTTAATCCTTTGAGGCATTTTCCTTTCTGTGTATATATATATACTCCTCCTAAGGACCAAGGGCCAGCAACAACAATACAGCCTTTCTTTAGAGAGAGAGACCCCTTAACAAAGCCTCAATATAAAAATACTTTTCTTCTATTGCTTTTTTATATATTATTTTTTTCGCAGCAAGCTGATTTATACATTTGCATCCATGGTGCTTATTTTTTGACGCAAAGCACTTCTCCGATTATCGTTACATTCGTTATTATTATTATTATTGTAACAGCTGTGTTTAAATTTATGACTTGTAATCTGTAGTTAGTAGAGGGTTTTTTCTTCTTTTCCTTCTTATGAATGTGAAAGACACGCATGGAAGTTTCTTAAGAAGAAAAAGAGGAAAATCTAAAGACATAAATAATATGAAAAAATATTTAAGAATTTTCTCGCAATTATAAAGCTTAAAAAAGATAAGTTTTTCCCCCTTCTTGTAAATTATTTAAAGATGAGGAGTACATGTTGTAAGGGCTATAAGAGTTGTAGTTCTGTGAGAACGGGATGGCTGTTAAATGAATTGACTACATTTTTTTATATGTTGGAATTTGTGGGGTGGATTGGCTTGTTTGAGGGGGATGCTGTTGTTCTTTGTTCATCTTCTTCTTTGTTTTGACAGGGTTTCTAATCCATGGAGGACGACTATTATTATGTGTCTAAGAGGGACCTATTAGCACCTGTTATATATAGGGAAAGAATGCTGTGCGGTGTACTTTGTAGTCCGTCAATTGAGCGTTTTGATTATATTCATTGCTTTATAGAACATCTTAAAGATATCAAAGATAGGATTTAACACTAGCCGTGCGTTAGGGCGTGTTAAGCTCTCAATCTTGGGGGACCAGGTTCGAATACTCCCTAGGTCTACCTCATTGATAAGAGTATCCTAGATTCGAGTGACTAATTTAATGCTATAATGCTTATTTATATACTATCGGATACTGCAATTCTGTCGAACCATAAAGGCACCCAAAAAACACTGCAAGGATTATTTATGTCTAAATGAATGCAATTAGATCGCACTAAGGAGGCACTTAGGTATAATAATATTTGGTTCAAATATTGTATACAAATTTTTATATCATTTTATATTTACAATAACAAAGTAAATATAAAAACTACATTTTTAATTATTAAAAACGATGATCCAATATCCAACTTAATATAAGGATTATAATCGTCTGCTATCAGTGATTTGAAATAAGTTGACTTCTGAACAAATTGATAAATAATATAGTCTGCAGAAATGTACTATTGGATTCTAATTATGCAACACAACGTACAATTTTCGAATATTATAAAAGTTAATTTAAGGATAAAAAAGATTTGTACCTATGTTCAGGACCTGACTTATGAAAGCCCCCTTAAGCTGTGGGATCATCCTTGGATTTTTTATTAATGAAAATGTAGCAAGTTTTTAAGGTATTGAAAAAAATCGAAACTTTTGAAATCGTATGATATTTGAAATTATCAAGGGGGTGAAAGTGGCTACATATTCTTACTGGTAATCTGCATTTTAATGGTTTTAATTTGTATAAAACTTTTTATGACCTTAAATATTTTGCTAGCTCAGCGTTCCACAGCATTTCGGCTCACTTTTTGTCCCTTGGTATCGCTATTGATCGCGAATAAAAACACCTCTGATCCCCAAGCCTGGTAATTAGCAGTCAGCCTTCTATTTTTCAACTCCGTATGTATAAAATACGAACTTACACAAACCCACATTTTTAAAACAGATAACACATCCACGTACTATCTCAATGAGAAAACATTATTTTATAACAAATAAACTAATGAACAGACATCCTACAGTTTAACGGAAAATAAAATTATATATATATATACAGGATTAAGAAACATTTGAACCCGATATGAAATAAAATATTTATTTATTTTTAGAGCCTTCACAGTAAAAGAGTGTGTGTGTGTGGATGTGGATGCGCCATCAACCCTCTCTTTGCCTCTGCGGCGTGTCTGGATATTCCTTCTTCCTCAATTAAACCCAGCTCCCACGAAGTCAAGGTTTCCTTACCCATAAATTATAATTATCCTGCATGATTTTAAAAATATTATTATTATTTGAATGAAATCTCTTTTAATGTTTCTCTTCATATATATATATATATATGTGTGTGTGTGTGTGTATATATATATACATCAGGAAACGACCGGGACACTTTTTTGCCGGGAACCGGGCCGGGACTTAACTATATTTTGGTTCCTTCGTCATTCTGAAAGTGACGACGTTTTTTTAGAAAATAATTCCCTAAAAAAGGGCCGGGCCGGAACACTCAAAAAACAGTAGGGTACCCGGTCGTTTCCTGATATATATATATATATATAATATATATATATATATATATTATAATACCTATAGTTAGGGGTGCGATAGCCGTGCGTGTTAAGGCGTGTTCAACTCTCAATGTTGGGGACCAGGTTCGAATACTCCCTAGAAGGGATGGTCATTTTTGGTCTACCTCATTGATAAGGTCCTAGGTTCGAGTGACTAATTTTAATGCTATAATGCTTATTTATATCCAGTCGGATGCAATTCTGTCGAACCATATAGGCAAAAAAGCCAATAGTTAGGGATAACAAAAAGAGAACCTTATCTCGAACGTGATTGGTTGAATTGAAAGAAGAGTAAATAATAAAAGCATTAATCATTATGCTATAGAGCATCAACTTCACTCACGGATGTTGAAGTAGAAACATCAATTGAGCTATAGGAATATCATTTTGACTAGCTCAAAATGTTCATTCTCTTAAACCTCTCTCCATGTCATTTTGGACTTCTCCATCTTTTCTACTCAGGGCTATAATAGTGTTGATTTTGTTTCACTATATCACTCCAACTATATCAGAGTTTACAAGAACTACCTTTTGTGTCCCTTCTTCCAATAGTGCTTCAAAAAAGAGGAATAAGTATATCAACAATCCTTTTTCTCTGTGAGAATTAAACTAAAAATGTCCGTTGGCATTATTTCTTTTGATTGCTATGAAAGAAAACTGTTATTATAAAGAGAGGAGGGGAAGGGGGGGGGGGGCTGAAGGAATCGTTAGATGATATATAAAAGTATATTATTTTATAAATATATAAATGTGTCAAAAAGTAACAACACATAACGAAGAAACCCTTCAAAGGAAAGAAGATAAATATATATGTATGGTCATCATAAAGGAATTTTGTGGTGTCTAGTACATATATATGTATGTATATATATATTGGGGAAAAAACGTTTTTCAAACTTTGTGTATGCTGTTAAATAAGGAATATATTCGTAGTGAGAAATGTTAAAATTATATATATTGAAGAGCAAATTTAGTGCGTCAACCATTAAAATTCATAATCTTATGTATTTTCCATACTTCATGAAACAGTTTTTTTACAACTTCGTTTGCTGCCGTTTACCAAATTATATTTGTCATGGGAGATTTTATTACTATGCGTATTGATCTTTAGATCAGTTGGGTCGCTATTTATTCAAATCAATTGTTTTTAAGGAGTGGTTTCTTTCTTGAAAGACTTTTGGTTCGATTACATTCTTATTTATATTAATACGTATTAAAAATTAACCCAACGAAACTTTGGATCTTTTCATTGAAGTTGAAGGATATCGACCTTCTTCTCCGTCACGGGAGGAATCTAACCTGAGCCCTCACTTGCATTGATAATCTTGTATTATATATATATATATATATAGTATATCAATAGTATATAAATTCCTTGTTTCAATTTAATATTAAACATTATCAAGGAAAAAAGAGACAAAATTTAAACTATAATGTTTAATAATGTATTTTTACGCATTAGCATCGTATTATATACATTATACTTGATTATTATATAAAATTTCATGAGCGTGAAAAAAAGAAGAAAAAAAGAGACAAAATCTTGGGCAAAACAGCTTCTAATTTATAAATCATTTATCATAGTATAGTGTATAAAACTATATAGTCTGACAAAAATATCAAATTGTTATAATCCCTGATATTTTTTTCATAGATTGGCAGAACGCAATCAACACATTTCCTTCAAAAACGAACTATTCTTTCTCTTAAAAATATAGTGAAAATCGGATGCCAGATTGCATTTTTAATTAATAAAGAGTACTGTAGCAATGAATATTTATAAAGTTATTTACTGTTCCCTTTTACAAACATGTACTTATAATAACTACAAATATTGATGAACAAAATAGTTTATAATCGCTCTTCTTGACCAAATATATAGTATATTTTTCAAGAGTCTTGATAATATACATGAATAAAAAAGAGTTACTTAACAACCATATATATGATTCCATAACAATTAATACCATACGGTTCTTCAAACAAGAAATCCATACATATTTATAGCATAAATTGTATATGTTATTCTCAATTAGGTAGAGAGAAAAAAACTGTCCGGCTTTTGACTTTATTTATTCATTGCGTATCGCTCAGATGACTGGACTTTTATTCAATTTGATTCACCAGTTGGTGTTGTATTTTCTTTAGATTTATTATTATTATTCCATTTCTAACACCTCTTAGCAATATGATTATTATATTGTATGTGGTATAAGAAGGAGTGACATTGCAGTTTTTGTAGTCGAGGTTCCCCCTCTCCTCCCTTTAATGTGGTTATTATTTGTTAATAGATGACAAATCCAGGCTGCCTTATGTGTGTGTGTGTGTGTATATATGACTCTTCTTCTACCTTGGTGACAAAAGACTTATTAATGGAAGGTAGAGAGAGAGAAGCTCCAACAAACACTCCAAGTCATTCCCAAATCACAGTCATACATAATACTGTACGACTCTTAAAAAAGATGGTGGTTTCCCTGGGTCAGCATTTATGATTTACTGCTCCTCCGCCGCCAAAAAGCATTCAATATAAAAGTATATATATATATATATAGTGGGTAGGTAGGCAGTCAGGCAGTAAGAGTCTTTTTTTATTCTTCGATGAATAGTCAAAGAGAATTCAAATCAATATTTACTCGTTTCTCTTCTATTGTGTGTGTATGCTAGGGATCCTTTATTTTTGATTTCTCAAACCTTCTTTTCTACCTACTATAGGACTATGATTACAATGGCATCCCCCCCTCAAAAAAGCCCCACAATCATACATGCATACCTTACTTAAACTTATAACATTAAGAAAGACACCCCTGAGAAAAAATCTGAGACTTAATTTGAAATCAATAGGGGGGAGAGCGAAGCATAGACATCTCGGCTTTGCTGTATTCAAGATTCTATTGCCTCTCTTTTTTTTTTCATCCCAAAAGAAATTCCAAGATCTTGAATGGCTCACTTAATCCGTAACATAAATCAGTGGATCAGAAGAAGTCTCACATTGAATCCTCTAATGATTTTAATTATGTGTGTGTGTTTTGAAGGGAGGAGGAGAAACCGTTAGGCTAAAAATAATAAAGAACATGGCGGAGAGAAACTGCTTTTTTCTCAAGTGATGGACTTAAGTGTTTAGGTATAATGCAGAGTGCATAAAGTTTGTTGTTGGGTTATATTAATAAAGAAGGTCAAGGGCGATGGAATGACTTGATGGGTTAAGTGTGAGGCATATCAAGATTACGGTATGTAAGTCTTTGTGAAAAAAGAACAGTGATGCCAAAGTAATATCGACTGGAAATAAGTTCTCTTGATTCTATAAAATAGAATAGCACAAAAAAGTGCACATAAACACTATAAGGATTGGTTTCTTTCCTGATAAATGATTTGGAAGCTAGAATAGACTAAATATTTACTATAATTATGACTTACTCAAATAATATTTATAAAACCGGAGCACCGATTTAAAATCCCCGAGCTATTCTTTCGTTATATGAAATAAATGTTTAATGCACGAAATGTATTTTTTAGTTAGTTATATTTTATTGCCGTTTGACAATATATGTTATGGAGTTTACAAAAAAAAACGAAAAAAAGACACAAAAATTAAATAAAAAACAGAAAAAAACATGAAGATTTTTTTTAACATTAAATAAATTAAACAAGTATATACTAAAAATAATATAATATAAAAGGAATAAAACAGGCAATGAGCACGACCACGTCAAAGGGGGGATTTAATCTACTACTATTACTAATATTAAATAATTTTACTGTTTACATATTATCAAAAATGTATAAGGAAGCTAACTTTTATTAGCATAATAAAGTAGCAAAATTTTAGACGTATTTCCCTTGTAAGTCATACTATGCTGACGTCTCATGAGCAACTAAAACAATGTCATAACTATGGACAAAACTAAAAGACGATTGATGTGTAAAATGGCATTACTTGCAATTCTTAAAATTCATATATCTATGAGTATATATATAAATATTTTTAATACATGATACTTTTAAGGTTACATGTACCAATAGTAATCTATACTTATAAAAAAAGAATTTCCGTTCGTTTGTGCGTTCGTTCGTTTCCCTGTATCTACCGAACGGGTCATTAGATCTGATGAAATTTTCAGTGAATAGTTTTTGGGAGCTCAGGGAGTGTTTTAGTGGGGTGTCAACTCCCGGAAAATTCGTCATCGACTGCTTATTTTATTCGCCAAAACGTTTTTTGTGATTTTTTAAAGTTTGCAAGTTAGATTTTGCCCAAATTTTCTGTGGATAAGACTGGGTACTAAGACGTGTTTTTGTTTTATGAGTGTTTCCCGGAAAATTCGTTTTTCTACATGATTACTTAAAAATATTTTCTTTCTGTCCCTGTATGTCCCCCCAAATTTAAGTTTTGTGGAAAATAACAACCACTTTTTTTCTATTGCAACATCGTGCTATCAATTTCAATAATGCCAAGAGATGGAGAGGATGTCATACCCATCCTTAAGGAAAACGGAAAAATGGTAATCAAGACCCCATGATAACTTTTTAAGAAACTGATTTTCAAATAAAAAGTCACATGCGATGACATCACTAAAATTAGTCGTGTTAGTTCTTCTTTTTACAATGTTTAAATACTCAGCCTTAAGGAATACAAAACGGAAAAAATGGTAATGAAGAGCTATGCCAACTTTTTAAGGAACTGGTTTTAATATGAAAATCACATGCAAGATTTCACTGAAATTATTCCTGTGATCTCTTCTTTGTGAATGTTTAAATACCTAGCCTTAAGGAATACAAAACGGAAAAAATGGTAATGAAGACCCAATGATAACTTTTTAAGAAACTGATTTTCAAATAAAAGTCACATGCGATGACATCACTGAAATTATTCGTGTCATTTTTTTATTTTATGATAATTAAATACTCAGCCGTAAGCTATAATAACGGAAAAAATGGTAATGAAGAGCTATGCCAACTTTTTAAGGAACTGGTTTTAAATGAAAAGTCACATTCAATGATTTCACTGAATTATTCCTGTGATTTCTTCTTGTGAGATGTTTAAATACCCAGCTTAAGGAATACAAAACGGAAAAATGGCAAGGAAGACCCAAGACCACTGTTGAAGAAACTGATTTTAATATGAAATGTCACATGCGATGACACACTAAATTATTTGTGTGATTTCTTCTTTTTACGATGTTGAAATACCCAGCCTTAAGGGAATACAAAACGGAAAATTGGCAATGAAAACCCAATGATAACTTTTTAAGAAACTGATTTAAAATGAAAAGTCACATGCGATGACATCACTGAAATTATTCGTGTCATTTTTTTATTTTACGATAATTAATACTCAGCTGTAAGCTATAACAAACGGAAAAATGGCAATGAATTATTCATGTGATTTCTTCTTTTTATGATGTTTAAGTACCCAGCCTTATTAAACAAAACGGAAAAATGCGATGAAGACCCAATGACGACATTTATAGAATTTCTTTTAATATGAAAATTGCACGCGATGACATCACTAAAATTTGGTGTGATTTTTTTTTCATCCAGACTATTGTCAAGTTGAAAATCCCGGGCAGCGCCGGGTAATATTCGCTAGTATAGTAATAAATGACAAATCACATGGAAAACCATACAATTTTGCTTCATTTAACTATCTTGAACCTCATGTTTAATTTGCTTCTATATACGATAATCGTTTTTTGATATCATAAATAAGTCATATATGTACAAAAAATGCTATAAATACATAAAATGCTGCAATAGAGTTAATATTAGTGTTTGATTCAATACTTTAAAACTGTAATATCAATATGATTATACTATAATAACAGGCCAACTGTTTTTTATTTTATTTTCCTCCAATATCGTTCCAGGTCCCTCGTTTGTATGCTAGCTTATTGAACGTGCAACATGCTCCAGTTTTCAATATATATATTTATATATAAATAACAGCAAACTCTCAGTACGCATTTAATAATATAAAAATATGAAATAACACACTTTTTTATGCATTGCAGACACCAAATATATAGTCTAATGTATTATCTATACTCTTCAACAACTCACAAAATTTTATTTACTATATTGTTTCCTTTAGATCCCTTCTTTCTGCCTATATTGCTTGGCATTCTAAGGAAATTTGATACTCAAAAAGAGGATTTTCATTTCTTTTGCCCCCTTGAAGGCGAAGGAGGTGATTTTTTAAACAGAGTCTTTTTAAGGAAGGTAATGAAAATACCATACACAGAAGGAATCTTATTATTGGAGGAAGAAGAAGAAAAAATAGGTTAAGCCGATTTTTAACACCTGAATATTTAGGGTTGAATTCCTTGTGTCTTGCATTGCTATCTATAAGTATTGAATCGAATAAATGAGGGTTATTTCCGGAGGGGTCTTGCTGGCCCATATAGTTATACTTTTATATTTATAAGCTCAATATATAAAATATAGAATACTTGTACGGTTTAAAAATAAAATAAATAAAAGCTTATAAAGTTGGAACTTATATTTTAGTACTCTTATGTTGGAGTGCAAATTTTAGATTTAATGTCTATTTATGTAATTAATTTACGCATGTACTTCAACCCTTAGCTCGTTTGCTGCTGTTTACTAAATTTATTTGTCATGGGAGATTTTTTTACAATGCGTATTGATCTTTAGATCAGCGTGGGGTCGCTATTTATTCAAATCATTGTTTTTTAAGGAATGGTTCCTTTCTTTGAAAACTTTTGGTTCGATACATTCATATTTATATTAATACGCATTAAAATTAGCCCAACGAAACTTTGATCTTTTCAATAAATACAATAATATAAACAACAAATTTTGGCCAAAATTAATGACACGAATCTTAGCTAGCAAGAAATATAAAAAGTATCTAGATTTTGTATGTATCACTTTATTTATTCAGATAAATTAACATAATGTATGTATAAATAAGCATCTAGATGATCTATGAGTTTCGGTAAAGAATAAACATTGTACAGAAATAGATATTTTTTAATAAAAATATATTAATTTAAGGGTTAAAAGTTATATTTATATTTCTTCCTTTTATAACCATTTATAAAAAATATATATATACTTTTTCAGCAAAATTCATAGAATCGTAATTTGAAATATAGATTGTCATTGTTATGAACATTCATCGTTAAGTTATATCTTAATCCTCAGCTACTGAATGATAATTAAAATCCAGTCAAGTTAACACTATTACAAATCATTTAAAGAGAACACTAGAAGGGACTTCTTCAAAGATTTGGCAGACCATACAATTAGAAGCTCAAAAATAGACGCATAGGAATATCTAGTTATACATATAATTGATGATTTGATTCGATCTCTAAAGAGTGAAGGGCATAACAATACTCTATTAGAGCAGCAAGGTACACCTCCCACTACTTATATATATATATATATATATATATATATATCCTTCTAGTAGAATTGGGACCTCACCTAATTACCTCCGCCGAAGGAGGTATTGTTTTCACTGGCGTTGGTTTGTTGGTTTGTTTGTCACAGGATAACTCAAAAGTACGGAACAGATTTGGATGAAACTTTGTGAGTTGTTGAAATGCCAAAAGGAACGAGTGATTGCCATCTCTGAGTGCAGAATTAAGACGCAATGAGCTAAATACTAATATATATTTCAAATTAGCCTACTCTGCCAATAGATGTCGCTGCGCTATGAAATCGGGTGCCGGGAGCGTCTTCCTCTCAGAATTTCCGTCGAGGGGAACCCTCCCCGTCCCTCTACGCCACCCCAGTCGTGAAAATCCGCCTCGGAGGCTCATAAGGACCCCGTGACGGCGGAGGTTTGCACTCTCTGAGTGTATATATGCCTCTAGTTTGAACTATTTGTTCAACTAGACGCGTGTTATGAAGAAAAGATAAAAATCCTACAAGCTAGTCGCTATTTGTAGTACCAACTGGACGTTACAAACAAACAAAATAACATATGACCGTTAGAGTGATAATTATTAGTTACATATTAATATTCTTAATTTCACTCATTAATTTTGTAATATAACAAATACTCTTGCCAAATTATAAAAGCGGGTATCATCACCCATGGAATGGTTCTATAAACTCTGTTTTCCGTAGCAGTCTCACTGTGGTTGATCTTGAGAATTTTATCAAGCCCGGGAAACGTTTAAAATATTTTTTAAATAGGACTATTGCCCATCATCAATATCTATTATTATCCCTTCCCTCATCCCTCCTTCCTTCATTCCCTTTGATTCCCTCAACAATTATGTAAATCGAAATTATAAATATGCATATGTGTGTGATCAGCTGCGCGTTAGGACACAATGGCCTCTTTGAATAATGAAGATACTTACTCACACAGGATTATACAACAACAACAAAAGATCATTCTTCAGACAGACATTCATATTACTACTTGAAGCAAGGAATGCCTTTGCATTCGATCATGGAGATCAGAGCATTTATTATTTGCCTTAACTAAGCGTTTTTGCAAGTGTTTGCTTTTAATAAAATTTGTTGTATTTCTATTTTTTTGAACCCTCCACGTCCTCTGGTGATTTCATTTGTATTATTGCAAACATTTATTAGCATTAGAAAAAAAAGTCCTCAAAAGAGAGTGAATATATTTTTAAACCTAAATTACAAGAGGATCTTCTAAAACTCCCTGATTGTCTGTATGAGGTGGGTTCATTGAAACAATACATGAGTTCAATTCCATCAGTTTAATGAATCATCTTCTCAGTAACGTTCCTATGAAATTAATTAAGAGTTTTGTTAATATATTTTTTTAATATTTTCAAAAGTAAAATCGAATATTATATTCGATTATCGATAATGAATTTCCTTGTAGTCTGTCAAAACGACAACAAAATGAACGATAAATCAACAAGTTGATATATATATATATATATAATTTGCCTATATGGTTCGATAGAATTGCATCCGACTTGTATATAAATAAGCATTATAGCATTAAAATAGTTTATTGAACCTAGGATCTTATCAATGAGTCGACCAAAGTTGACCATCCCCTCTTGGGAGTATTCGACCACCGTCCCCAACATTGAGAGTTGAACACGCCTTAACACGCATGGCTATGGCGCTCCCTTTAAGTATATTTCAAAACATTTACCAAAGTAAGATCTAATATTATATTCGATAATCCCTCTGGATATCCTTAAGGAATAAGATGCGAGAATACGAGTAAAGGGCCACACAGAACTGATTGCAGCACAAAATCTGTCAATGGTCTGGAATTCATTCATGAAGCTTAGGAAGCTAAAATGAACATATCTTTTACTCTTGGTGCAACAAGGATTCTTAAGATTCTTATTTCTTCTAATGCTTATTTATTATAGTTTTTTTGGTTTTACCATCTCGTTGCATCATAAACTTTCTTTAGAAGAAGCAAAAAATATATGATATTTTAGTTTGGGAAGATATTTTATTGGCTTTTTTATTATTATTTTCAAAATGGAGGATTGAATAAGAAGAAGCTAGTAAATAAAAAGAGTTGGGGAAGGAAGAAGAATAAACTTCTTTCCATGAGCGGATATCATCATCGTTGAGTCCTCATGAAGAAGACATTTGAGCATTCAACATGAAAATATCGTCATTATTATTCAGTTGCCTGTGCATGTGATTATTTTGAAAATCCCTGTTCTATAAAGACGAAGAAGAAGAAAATATTTTTTATTGGAGCAAAAAAGAGGAGGGGGGGGGGGTTGATTCCATTGCTCTTTTTTTTTTGGAGGGAAATGTAGGTGTGGAGGGGGGGGGGGAGGGGGTGACAAGTCCCAGGGAGAGAGTTGCTATACATATATAAGATAAAGCATATAATGAAGAAGAGAAGGGGGATAAGAACCCTCTGACCCATGAAGGGATATATACAGAGAGGGAAGAAAAAACACTTGTAGAAGTGCGTTGAAGGGATAGTTGTTGAATCTAAGACTTTTAAAATCTAAGACTTTAATTTGTTTAAAAATAAAATTAGGAGCTCGATAGCCATGCGTGTTAAGGCGTGTTCAACTCAATGTTTGGGGTGCAGGTTCGAATACTCCCGAGAGGGGGTGGTCATTTTGGTCTACCTCATTGATGATAAGATCCTAGGTTCGAGTGACTAATTTACACGCTAGTATGCTTATTTATATCCAGTCAGATACTTCAATTCTATCGAACCATATAGGCACAAAAAAAATTAGTAGTTCCTAGACAGTTCACGACGGCTGACACCGGATTAAGTTCCGGTGTGGTGAGGCTGATCTAGGAGCTAAACAAACAAAAAACAAACAGACTTCAAAAACAATAAATAATGAATTTAAAGCCTTTTCAATTCATTTATTTCTCCCTAACTCGTTCCATGGTGTTCCAATATTCCAATGGATATCATTAATATTGGTTAGTCGAACCTAGGATCTTATCATCAATGAGGTTGACCGAAACTGACCTTCCCCTCTCGGGAGTATTCGAACCACCGCCCTCTACATTGAGAGAGGAAAACGCTCTCAAAGCGTTTTTGGTGTTTGTTTATGATTCTTGTGTATATTTTTAGGAAAATGTAATTCTATTGGTCAAGACTGTCTCAGTGTATGTATTGTGGCCTCTGTTCATGAATCCATCCACCATAATATTCTTAATATATGTTAAAGATAGATGTACCACAGATATATAGTATGAATAACTTTTATAACGTGTGGGAGTAGCTTTTTATATTAACAAAACAAACAAAGAAGTTGGGAGGTTGATGGAATATCTTCAAGTAATTCAAAATTGATTAGCCTAAAAATGCAACATATATATAGGAAATACGCTAAGTTAAGCTAACTGAGCGTTACATATTATATTCCTTAGTCAAAATGTACTCTTTTAATGTCTAAAATAAAATAATATTTCTTGATAATAAAAGATATAAACAAATTTTCATTTTTTTCAATATTGATAAATATCCCTTTCATCGAAAAAAAAGGTTTCAAAACTGGATGCTCCAATATCTTACAAATTCAAAATGTATATAAAAACATTTTATAGATATGCTACGATTTAGTATGATTAAACTTTATAACTTGTTGGGAATAGCATTACTTATAAGCAAACAACAAGTTGGGCGTTTGATGGGATATCTTAAAGTAATCCAAAATTGATTAGTCTAAGAATACAACATAATATAAAACTACTCATAGTTTAACTAACTGAGCGTTACATATGAGATTTCTGTGTCAAAATGTTTGCGTTTTAATGTCTAATAATAAAATAACATTTTTTCTGGATATTAAAAATATTAACAAATTTTCATTTTTTTTTTATATTGATAAATATCCCTTTCTTCCATATCAAAAAAACTTTTAAACTGGATGCTCCAATATCGTTACAAATCAAAATGTATAACAAAACAATTTTTCTTTCTTTCTCTCTTTATTAACAAGAGTTCCTCATATCATAAATAGTTTCCTCTTTTCCCATACAAAGCTATGGCTTCCTTCTTATAAATGACACATAAATATGATTACAACCTCCTCCAATCACATACCTATTTTTTTGTTCCCTCTCTCAGGTGTCTGAATCCAACACTTTCACTCCTCCATTCATAGCCTCTCTTGACATCATCCAACACTCGTAATCATCAACAACTTTAACCAGAAATTATGACACCCATCAAAAGCTCCCCCTTTGATCCATAATCCATGGATCAAATCTCAAGAACATATAACTGTACTTCCTGACAGGAACTCTGAGTTGCACGTCAGACAAACACAAAAAGTAAATAACTAATAATAATAATAACATATCCAATCATATATTATATAAAATATATGTTAAATTTGCATAGCCCTCAAGCCCAATAATAGAGGGGTTTTTTTGTGCCTTCCCGCTTCTATCAATTCGTCATATCTAATACATTCCGTTAGTGTATATATAAATATATATATATATATTATCATCCCTCGTTGCTTTAGGTTTTTTATATTCTTTTCTTATATTAACAAACATTTTTTTGTTTTATTTTTGACAGCTGATGTTGATGTATGTAATATCTTTGATATGTGGCTCATCATCAAAAATACGTAAGGTGTAGAGGAATTAAGCTATCATCATATTTTTTTTGAAGGCTTATTGTATTTAGCAAAATATAATTGAATTAATTTTCGGCTATTTTTTGTGAGTATTATATTTGTTATATATATTTAATATTTTGTGGAGTAATAATAGCACAAAGCGTAGCGTGAATTTATAAAAAATAGTTTACATAATTGATCAATTTTGTGAAAACTCTGTTTTGGAACTTAGTGTCTTTTACATGGAACCAAACCAGAATTGTAAATTTGAGAGCAGTCAAAAAAGTATTTTTAGCTCTTATAAAAAAAAACTTCTTGACTTCTTGAATATGAATTAATTTTAAAATATCTACTGCTAATATTACAATTCTTTTGTAGGCAGTATTTTTATAGATATTGGGAAACAACTTATATCAAAATTATCCATAGTTAAGTTATGAGGAGTAAAAAAAACTAGTATATCACAAAATAAACTATATTAGCTTAATAATTTATTAGATTAGTATATATATATACATATACAGGCACAAAATTAATAATATTAACAAAATATTTTCCCCCAAAATACTTACAAAGTTTATTTCTCTTAATTTTAAACCAAATATTTTTTACAAACTATGACTCTAAAGTTTAATAGAGGATAATATTTAAAATCCCAAAAACATATGATGATTAAATTACTAAATAAGTTTGCGAACTAAATCTATAATTTTATATATTTTAGCATATAAAAAATAACCTAGTTATTTTATAGCTGACGAGTCACAAATATTTTTATTCCATCTTACTTATTTCTCTCTCTCTCTGTCTAACCGACTCACTCACACCCTTGAGGCTCCAACACTCTTTGAAGAATGTAATCATATACTTTATAGCATATATATGACCTAGTTAGGTATATACATAAGAGCAAGCAAGTATTTCAAATCAATACCTGCTTAAAAAATATGTGTGTATATCTAAGCCTCACTACTCCCAAGCCCTTCTTACTCCCTGGGTACTACTTCTACTACTCCTCTTCTGCCATGATGATGATAGTCTTCTGTACCTGACAACTGATATGATACTACTATGTGGTTGTTACTTAAAGAGAGAAAAATAACCGATGCAGCATCTCATACTAAAAAAAAATATAGTTATAACCAGAGATGTATACAAAAATCATTGAATAAATTGAACCAAATGTTGAATTTTTTATGACATGCAAGTAAAGTTTAGCGATAAATAAAGATCCACCAAGGAAATGTTTTATTGGTATATTTATTTATTCGCTAAAATCATAATATTGTAACATTGAAGAATCATCTCCTTATTCTTCTTCATAACATTGCAGGATTATATCAATATTTTTGTACATCTCTGGTTATAACTTTATATAGAGAGTTCTTTTAGTTATATCAAATAAGGTTTTAATTAAAAGAAAAGGGTTGTTTTAACTTTCATTTGGATTTTTTTTTTGCCATAAGGTGATACTTTATTAATTTCTATAAGATTTATATAGACATGACAGAAAGAACATTCTACTAGACAGATAAAACAGGAATCTAATAACAAAAAAAAGCATATATTAAAAGTAATCAAAAACACTTTCGAATTTTGATAAAAAACTTTTTGTAAAACACGAAGATGTAAGTTTACAATATTGGAAATGCCAGAAATGTCGTGGTCATTGGAGCTTCTTTTGGCATATAAAATTTGCTGAGTTTATGTGATGATTGTGTTGATGACGGCCTCCAATTGACCAGTGTAAAGGCTATAAAATGGTCCCTCGTTGGAGTATAAAAGTTGTATTGGAGGTGAAGAACTCTTAACTTTCATTCGGATTGGAAAATAGGGATTGCCTTTTTGATTCAACAAAATGGCTTCTTGTAATCTGTTGCGCTAAAAACCATTGTCGAATTTTTTCCCCTCTAAGAATGAATCTGAACAAAAACTTCATTTAGTATACTCATTCATAAACATATCTGTATGCTAAAAGTTAAACATAAAAACCAGTTATTGACAATCAGAATGGAGACGAATATAGTTAGAGAGACCAAAATGAGTAAGATATATTTTTAGGTTCATTTTATCCCTATATAGAATATTGTCAGAGACAAAAACATATTTTAACTTTTAGATGGTTTTAAAGGTTGATTTTGGCATTTTATCTGGGATTAGCTATTGTTTTATATTATAAAGGGCTTTAATTTTAAGCATAATAATCGACGTATAGAACAAATAATTTATTGTAGGAATGAACAGATGTAGTTTCAATAGTTGTAAATTCTCTTGAATTTGTCAAAAGACTTCTTTTTTCTTTTTTTGATTTAAATATATATTTTACCAAAATACATCTAATTACCTAATGCCTTTGATATTTTTAGAAGAAAGTTATAATAAAATGAGGGTGGGTCTTAAAAGATTGATAGAAAAACATCTAAATTCATAAAATATAGCAATGATAAAATCAAAAGTCTCAAAGCTGTATCAACTCTTAAAATAATTATCAATGTGACGTCGTGTTTTGTATATAAAATTAAAAAGAAACGCCTGTTTGTCGACTACGCTGTTGCAGATCACAGAGTCTATACTTTGGACCACGTATAAAAGACTTCCTTTCTTATCATCCTGTTCTATCATTAACACAATGTTATATATTAGATAGATCGACGAGCTGCTAACATGGGTTCTAATTCTTAAGGTGTGATAGAATTATTCATTAAATCTGATAAACATATTTAAAATATCATTTTTGATGGCTTATACCTTGATTTATTTGATTTCATATTATTTGTAGACATAAATATTCAATGAGAAAATATGTGAGAGGAATTGTTTTTTTGGATTGGCGAAGAAAATTGGGCCCCAGTCACCCAAGGCAAAGTCGATTGGATTCGCCATTCTCAACTCGAAGGCGTGGATTGCCAACTGCATCACAAACAACATAGTTTTGAGGAATGACGATTTGAGGAAAAATAATAATATCAGCTGCAGCACGTTATTCTACCTGGCACTCAAAATACCTTCCCTTTTAGATGACTCCTGGACCAGCGCCGCCAGCATTGTAAAGTTTTACCCATCAGCATCAAGTCACTATCCTTAATTCATATAAAAATTATGAATTTTATAAATAATCATTCACATGTAATTTGTTATCTGTTTTTAATAGTGTTTTATAGTCGATAATGTCTTTGATCAGATTTTATCATAAACTATAATGTTTATTTTATTTTTATTTCATATATATATGTCCATTATATATATAATATATATATATATATATATATATATATGTCCTGCTCTGTCGAAACAAATAAAGGAAGAAAAAAATATTCAACGGCAGACGAAAGTATTTTTCACAAAAAACTACTTACGCTAATTATACAATTTTCCCACCCCGTTTATACAACAACTCTTTTGCCGGAACGATTTAGACTTCATGTCCTCAATGAAATCGTAAAATTTATATAATAGTCATTTTGCAAACAAGTTTGCCCTCAAAGAAGAAGCATTGTAAAATTTTGGTCATAGGCCTTTGTACTATGGGTATTCAGTAAGGGGCAGGCCCGCGCAGATTGCCACGCACCCATCAGATGAATGCCCTCATTATGTTCAAACTTCTTCTTTTTTAAATTCTTCAGTTTTTGATTCCAACATCATATATGTAAACAATTCTTATATACACACTATATATAATAATATTATCTAGATTCAATCCAATGCCATTTATCAATGTCGAATCAAGTGAAGGCGGTTGGAGAGATGGAAGGTTTTTTTTTGGTGTGTGTGTGTATGCTTCTTCCAAGAACTGGTGAAGCGTCACCTCACACACACACAGACTAGGAAAAAATAAATGATCCGAATTGCAAATTATGTATTTTGGAATACATAAAATATTTAATCAGATAAGATGAAAAGAGACAATGACCCAGGTAACAAGAACAACTACAACAACTGGTTTCCACAAAAATGAAAACAAATGGGTTACACATTGTAGTAGTGGTGATATGAACATCTTTTTAACAAAAACGAAGTAAAAATATGTATAACTATATAGCAACAACATATGGAACATAAATTATTTTTCCCCTTATTTTGATAAATATTTTTTGTAGGATTTAGGAGCGCCAACGTGGAAATGGGCTGGCGATCAAAAATTAAATATGTGCCAGCGAGATTGAAGCTCTACATAAAAACTATCAAAAGGATTTTAATAGACGTTGTGCATTTTTAAAACCAATCTAATAAATGATTTGTCCTTTTTTATAAGGTCATTCTTCAGGGTAATAAATATGAACTACAATGTACATTATGTATTTTTCGCAACCGCCCTGAAAGGTTTACTCTGTTTCTGTTATAATTTTAGTATATTTCTTTTACACTGTTTTTTTCACAGTTAACTGAATAAAATGTTTTTGACCGAAAAAAAATTATTTTTACAGAATCGAACTCTTTTCCACTTTGCATAACGGCAATGACCTGTCCGAACGCCTCAAGACCCAGCTGATGTGGTGGTTCTTAAACAATTGTCAGAGCCCTTTCTGATAAGTTTTGAGGAGTTGACGTCAATCCCAAGCGAGAGCCTTGATCTGCAGAGTTTTGAGTTTCTCAATCCCTTATCAGCATCACTTCATCTTCAAGACTTGGCCAGAATAGCAAAGCTATTCTGATAGCAAGGCTGGATCTTCACTTTCCAAGAGAGAAGTACCTTTTTTCGACTGGCACAAGGGCTCCCTATGAAAACAAGAGTCTTACGCTGCCATTATAACCTTTACTTAGAGACTACGAGAAGTAGTATCCAAATATCGTAGGGCAACTTGGCAGTATCGATCACCGGACGTAAAAGAGAGGAACACGAAACGGTTTCAAAGCTTTTGAAGGACGCCCATCTCATACCCTTTCCATCAAAGCGTGATAAGAACATAATAGTGATGGCCCTGCTGGCGATAGGAATACGAGAGGGATCAACGCATAAAAGAAACTTTTGTATACGTTGCTATTAGTGTGTTGATTATCGTCCAAGAACTAAGATATATCCAAAGTCAATTGGTCGATGTAAGAAAAACTGCTAGAAGACTAGCCATTAAATCCTTGTTTAATATTTCTGTTCTTTTTTTTTCACTTCTAGCATTTTAAAAAATTTTTTTTTGTCGATTATGATTTAATTTTAGTTTTTAATTAGGTTTTATATTTTAAGGCCTACGACATTGTACAAGCAGTATAGTAAAACCAGTAATTGTTTTAATATGATATAATTATATCACACAGACACGATACATACTCCTTAGTTAAAGCATAAAATAACGGCTCTTTTAGAAATATGCTATATGAATATTATATATTTAAGGTGTAATGTGTTGGTTATTTGTATACAAATATCCTTTCTTGCTTAAATGGCATAGTAAGTAATTTTATATATTTGGTGAACAACACTAGTTTCCAGTCTGACATACATATAATCAAATGTCACTTAAATGTACAAATACAAACGACAAGTGCCCTAATAATTAACTAATTATCCTAGTCACAATGCATTTAAAGCCGATTTATATGGATTAGTTGTGGGCTCATGGATACATTTACATCTCACAGCCACTGATCATTATTTTGTGCCGATATGGTTCGATAGAATTGCATCCGACAGGATAAAATAGGCATTATAGCATGAAAATTAGTCACTCGAACCTAGGATCTTATCAAGGAGTAGAACAAAAATGACCATCCCCTCTCGGTAGGATTCGAACCCCCGCCCCAAACTTGAGAGTTGAACACGCCTGTACGCACAGAGCTATCGCATCCCTGATCATTATTTTGTGTGCAAGTGTGGATCCACCGGTTCGAACTGCCTCTCAATAAGTCAAATTTGCA
>CP045900.1:21560706-21574404 GCA_013387185.1 Caligus rogercresseyi | reverse complement strand
GACCTCCCCAAAAACCCACTTTTGTTTAGTTCTTTTACATATCGACTTTCTGGTTCGAGTTTTGAATGCTGAAAACGAGTATCTCAAGAAAAAAATTCTAGTCATGTTTTAGAATCGCGTACCTGGTGTCGAAGGTTTCGGGATGAAGCAAACTGTTGCGTTATTACTTTATTTTGACAAAAACTACTTTTACAAATTTAGCTATGATCAATTGATGACTTTGTTAGTTTTTGCAAATTTTCGTCAAATAATATTAGTGCCAATAAATGAACATAAGTGCTGACGCACCAACCATTTTTTAAATAACAGCTCCTACTAGGGTTCTTTATAGTTTCAGGAAGGAAAGAAAAAGAGGGTACTCAAGTGATGCTTTAAGTTATCTTTTAATCAATACAATAACCATTTAATCTTATTATCATCAAACCTGTTTTTTATTTATAACCACGTGATTTAAACACCGTATCAGATTAATTTCACTCTTTGATCTATCAGTCAAGTGCCTTAACATAAAATGAAACTCGGACACTGAAGAAGTGCTAAGCGAGGCACTGGGTATTGGTTATACTCTAGAAATTTTCAAAAAAGGTCCATTCTGTTAATCGAAGAGGTGATACGGTACTTTTACTTTCATCTTTGGCCTTTGGGTAGACCGGACGCGCAGCTAGCTGCCCGTAGCACCGCCGATTCCCTACTTCGTCTCTGGGCACCGTCTTATTTGCCACTCATGGCGAGAAAAAATTAATTAAGAAGCTCCATCGCCTCCATGATCTATTTCATGGGGTGGTGGATTCACTGCGACGGAAGCGAAAAAACGCCGAGGGAAAGAAGGAGCTCTTTCTCAGGAATTGCAAACTCGTTTCGATGTCAGTGCCGAAAGTGCTTTGGACATCATCGAAGCCGACAAAACTCTTAGCCGGGTAAACATTCCTTTAATAATTGTAATAAGCTATGATTAATTTACCAAAGAATAACAAGAATTTTTATACCAAATGCCACCACCTATATTTCATGAGCGTTTCTACCTTCAGCTTACAAACATCCATCCAACCTTCTTGGCTCCCGGTCACACAATGGGCTTCTGATTCAACATTCATTGAGTTAAGCGGCATCGTCACCTCTCTTCAAGTTGTCAATGACGCGGCAGAGAGGGCCGTCAAGTTCGGGTCTGACTTTACTAAAGTGCTGACCAAGAGCGAGAAACAGCGTCAGAACATTCTTCAGGCTGTTGAACTTTCACTTCGTGCGTTTCCTCACGCAACCCGAAATTTCAATCGTGTCAACGCTACCAGCTCTGTGATTGAGCTGATGGTATCGTCTGGTTATGACGCCCGTTAGATTCATTTACGGAATTCATAGTTCAATCCATAATTTTTTGATTGTCAAATATGAGCATATATATATAATATATTTATATATATAATAATATAATAAGAATAATATAATATATATTGAAGAAAATGTCTATTGGCGAATTCACGAGATTACCATATGACATTTCCATTGAAAAACTGTATTTTGAGAAAAAACAAAAATTAAAAGAATGGTATCAAACTGATGAAAGGATTCAGAGGGAGTAGATTGGGATTCGATGGGGAAAATTTACTATCATTAGTCGTTTTAAAAACGTAATAAAAGATAACTTAAACATCAAATGAGTACCTCTTTTTCTTTTTTCTTCTTGAAACTATAAAGAACCCTAGTAGGAGCTGTTATTTAAAAAATGGTTGGTGCGTCCCACTTATGTTCATTTATTGGCACTAAATATTATTTGACAAAATTTGAGGAAAATATAATAATATCAGCTGCAGCACGTTATTCTACCCTGGCACTCAAAATACCTTCCCTTTTAGATGACTCCTGGACCAGCGCCGCCAGCATTGTAAAGTTTTACCCATCAGCATCAAGTCACTATCCTTAATTCATATAAAAATTATGAAATTTTATAAATAATCATTCACATGTAATTTGTTATCTGTTTTTAATAGTGTTTTATAGTCGATAATGTCTTTGATCAGATTTTATCATAAACTATAATGTTTATTTTTTTTTATTCATATATATATGTATATTATATATATATATATATATATATATGTCCTCTCTGAACAAATAAAGGAAGGAAAAAAATATTCAACGGCAGACGAAAGTATTTTCACAAAAAACTACTTACGCTTAATTATACATTTTTCCACCCCGTTTATACAACAACTCTTTTGCCGGAACGATTTAGACTTCATTGTCCTCAATGAAATCGTAAATTTATATAATAGTCAATTTGCAAACAAGTTTGCCCTCAAAGAAGAAGCATTGTAAAATTTTGGTCATAGGCCTTTGTACTTATGGGTATTCAGTAAGGGGCAGGCCCGCGCAGATTGCCACGGCCCATCAGATGAATGCCCTCATTATTTCAAACTTCTTCTTTTTTAAATTCATTCAGTTTTTTGATTCCAACATTCATATATGTAAACAATTCTTATATACACACTATATATACATATATATCTAGATTCAAATCCAATGCATTTATCAATGTCGAATCAAGTGAAGGCGGTTGGAGAGATGGAAGGTTTTTTTTGGTGTGTGTGTGTATGCTTCTTCCAAGAACTGGTGAAGCGTCACACTCACACACACACAGACTAGGAGAAAAAATAAATGATCCGAATTGCAAATTATATGTATATTTGGAATACATAAAATATTTAATCAGATAAGATGAAAAGAGACAATGACCCAGGTAACAAGAACAACTACAACAACTGGTTTCCACAAAAATGAAACAAAGTGGGTTACACATTGTAGTAGTGGTGATATGAACATCTTTTTAACAAAAACGAAGTAAAAATATGTATAACTATATAGCAACAACATTGGAACATAAATTATTTTTCCCCTTATTTTGATAAATAATTTTTTGTAGGATTTAGGAGCGCCAACGTGGAAATGGGCTGGCGATCAAAAATTAAATATGTGCCAGCGAGATCGAAGCTCTACATAAAAACTATCAAAGGATTTTAATAAGACGTTGTGCATTTTTAAACCAATCTAATAAATGATTTGTCCTTTTTTATAAGGTCATTCTTCAGGGTAATAAATATGAACTACAATGTACATTTATGTATTTTCGCAACCGCCCTGAAAGGTTTTACTCTGTTTCTGTATATAATTTTAGTATATTTTATTTTTACACTGTTTTTTGACAGTTAACTGAATAAAATGTTTTTGACCGAAAAAAAATTATTTTTACAGAATCGAACTCTTTTCCAACTTTGCATAACGGCAATGACCTGTTCCTGAACGCCTCAAAGACCCAGCTGATGGTGGTGGATCTTAAATAATTGTCAGAGCCCTTTCTGATAAGTTTTGAGGAGTTGACGTCAATCCCAAGCGAGAGCCTTGATCTGCAGAGTTTTGAGTTTCTCAATCCCTTATCAGCATCACTTCATCTTCAAGACTTGGCCAGAATAGCAAAGCTATTCTGATAGCAAGGCTGGATCTTCACTTTCCAAGAGAGAAGTACCTTTTATTCGACTGGCACAAGGGCTCCTTATGAAAACAAGAGTCTTACGCTGCCATTATAACCTTTACTTAGAGACTACGAGAAGTAGTATCCAAATATCGTAGGGCAACTTGGCAGTATCGATCACCGGACGTAAAAGAGAGGAACACGAAACGGTTTCAAAGCTTTTGAAGGACGCCCATCTCATACCCTTTCTATCAAGCGTGATAAGAGACATAATAGTGATGGCCCTGCTGGCGATAGGAATACGAGAGGGATCAACGCATAAAAAGAAACTTTTGTATACGTTGCTATTAGTGTGTTGATTATCGTCCAAGAACTAAGATATATCCAAAGTCAATTGGTCGATGTAAGAAAAATTGCTAGAAGACTAGCCATTAAATCCTTGTTTAATATTTCTGTTCTTTTTTTTTCACTTCTAGCATTTTAAAAATTTTTTTTAGTCGATTATGATTTATATTTTAGTTTTTAATTTAGGTTTATATATTTTAAGGCCTACAAAATTGTACAAGCAGTATAGTAAAACCAGTAATTGTTTTAATATGATATATATTATATCACACAGACACGATACATACTCCTTAGTTAAAGCATAAAATAACGGCTCTTTTAGAAATATGCTATATGAATATTATATATTTAAGGTGTAATGTGTTGGTTATTTGTATACAAATATCCTTTCTTGCTTAAATGGCATAGTAAAGTAATTTTATATATATTTGTGTGAACAAACACTAGTTTCCAGTCTGACATACATATAATCAAATGTCACTTAAATGTACAAATACAAACGACAAGTGCCCTAATAATTAACTAATTAATCCTAGTCACAATGCATTTAAAGCCGATTTATATGGATTAGTTGTGGGCATGATATCAAGGGATATTCATACATCTCCACAGCCACAGATCATTATTTTGTGCCGATATGGTTCGATAGAATTGCATCCGACAGGATATAAATAGGCATTATAGCATGAAAATTAGTCACTCGAACCTAGGATCTTATCAAGGAGGTAGAACAAAAATGACCATCCCCTCTCGGTAGGATTCGAACCCCCGCCCCAAACATTGAGAGTTGAACACGCCTGTACGCACAGAGCTATCGCATCCCTGATCATTATTTCTGTGGGCAAGTGTGGATCCACCGGTTCGAACTGCCTCTCAATAAGTCAAATTTGCATTATACTCTATGATAAACATATATAAGCTTGGTAACCACTGTAACCTGGATAGAAAGAGAAAAAAGAGAAGCGAGAGAAGTGAGGCAAAATACTCTCTCGCTTCTCTTTTTTCTTTCTCTTTCTATCCAGGTAACAGTGGTTATCAGCGGTAATTGTATATTCTCATATCAAAAGATCATTTTTTTTGGAGAGTAGGTGCAAAAATGTATTTGCTTATTTCTCTTAAAGTATAGCGATTTTTAGAACACCAAGCATATCAAATGAAAGCTTGATAAACCAGCTTTAATATTTTGGTATACTAAATCATGTCAATTTAATAAGTTGAGAGTTATATGTACATAAAAAATATAAAGACT
Source organism: Caligus rogercresseyi (assembly GCA_013387185.1). Lineage (NCBI taxonomy): Eukaryota > Metazoa > Arthropoda > Copepoda > Siphonostomatoida > Caligidae > Caligus > Caligus rogercresseyi. Next base: position 21,569,347 of record CP045900.1, on the reverse strand, counting down.
ACATAAAGATAGTTTAATAAGAATATCTTAATAATAAATTCATTATTTGAGATATTTCGTAATTTTAAAATATTCATTTCGTTTGGAAGGATAAACCGATCTTAACATTTTGATACATTGTTGGTGTCAGAGGGAATATTGAGGAACAAAAGCGGTATATCGGAAGACAGCAGAACTACAATTATACATATATGTATATATATATATATATATATATATATAGGCTTAGGGGAGATGTTTGGTTTGGGGGGGGGGTCAGCATTCAATTTGCCCAAATTTTAACAAGAACTGTTAAATCGGTGAAAAAACAATCGAATGAAGAAAGCTATGTAGATTAACATTTTCTTTATAGTATTAATACTATTCATAATATTATATTTATTTGGTCTTAATTAAAAATCCGGTTGCTTTCATAATTTCAAATTTTTTGTATAACTGAAATACCTGAATACCTCAACCAATTTGCCCGAATTTGAGAACTCACCTGAATTTTGGTCGGGGCAGTTGCCCCCCGCATCCTACGCCTATGTATATATATATATATATATATATATATAAGTACTTATTGACCAAGTATAAAAGCACGTGATTAATATATTTTAAGTAAGAGACACAACAATGAAGGAATTTCCCTGGGCCTTTGAAATTAATTTCATTCCCTTGAAAATGCTTTTTATTCTTCTGAGCATGTCTAATCGTGTCCAGAAGGGGACGACGACGACGCATGTAATCTATTAAAGCCATCTATCAAAGAGAGCAAACTCGATCATCAATCTATATGTAGCTCGTAATTCGTTCCGAGTAGAATACAATATTAATCTCTCTAATTCCAATTTAAGCAATCGGGTTAAAAAGAATAAGAAAGGGAAAGAAAAAGATGGAATCCGGTTTTGTATTGTTATATATATTTATTATTATTGTTGGTTCCGAGTCATTAATGCCTTTGATAAATGACTTTTTTTCTTCTTCTGGGATTAATGCTACGTTGCTGCTCCCTTGGAATGATGAGCCAGGAGCGTCATTTGGACCTTCGTCAGGTAAATAATAACGATAAAAACTAACAGAAGTCTGATAAACAATTGTGAATAATTAAATATATATATCACGTTGGTTTTGAATATGTGCAATATATATATATGCAGACATCATCCAGTGGTTTTGATTCAATTTATGTGGGATGAATTTGCGCAAACACAATATCTCTTTCAGCTTCCTTTTAATTTATTTCAAACCAAGAAAAAGAAAAAAATACCATTGCATTAATAAATTCGTTTTTTTGTTCAGGCAATATTTTAATTTTTTTCTCTCTGTTAAAATGCTATTTTTATATTCCCTTAAAGCAAAGTAGTATTTTTTGTGTGTATGTGTGTATATATTACATTTCAAGAAGCCTTCTATTCTTCTTGATAATTTACCCTGTAGGCATAGAGATGGACTTGAAAGGAAAGAAGACTTAAGAAGAAAAAGAAGAAGGGGAAAAATGGTTTATAATTATTGACTATAATAATAATAATAATACAATCATCTCCCAAGTTTTTTTTCATATTTTTTCTCTCTCTCTTTTTCTATGAAGCGTTTTCTTTTTATGTACATAAACTAAAGGAGGCTGTGTAAGGAAAAAATAGGAAGGACCATAAATGGTCTTGGAAATATGGGTTTGAATGAAAGTTGCATCATTTTATGGTATGGAGTTCAACAGGCGTATGTATATAGTTGCATAATTTATGAGTAAACTGTAAAATGCAAGACAATTTCCTGATTATGAGTTGGTTATGGATTTAAGTAGTGAAACGGCTTCGCTACGGGGTAAAATCATAGAGATATAAAGATATAGAGAGCTGACTCCCTTCAATAGCAGAGAAGCATCGTCGTTCAGCTGTATTCTGTGTGTCCACTATAACAAAGTAATTTACCTACGTCATCGTAAGCTGATCATAGAGATAGATTCTATCTGTATGATCAGCTTACGATGACGTAGATCAAATTACTTTGTTTATATTAGACATACAGATACAATGATGGGAATAAGCTCTCTATATATTTTTATATCTATGGGTAAAATGAATAGTGTTCATGAGTGTTTAATTGTAAAATATATGTAACTAGAGGCATATATACACTCAGAGAGTGCAAACCTCCGCCGTCACGGGGTCCTTATGAACCTTCCGAGGCGGATTTTTCACGACTGGGGCGGCGTAGAGGGACGGGGGAGGGTTCCCCTCGACGGAAATTCCGAGAGGAAGACGCTCCCGGCACCCAATTTCACAGCACAGCGACATCTATTGCCGGAGTAGGCTAACTTGAAATATTTATTAGTATTTAGCTCATTTTGCATCTTAATTCTGCACTCAGAGATGCCAAAATTTAATCACTTGTTTCTTTTGGCATTTACAACAACTCCACAAAGTTTCATTCGAATCCGTTCCGTACTTTTTGAGTTATCCTGCTGACAAACAACCAACAAACAACAAACTACAAACCAACAAACCAACAACAAACACACCAACACCAGTGAAAACAATACCTCCTTCGGCGGAGGTAATGAACAGAGTTTAAAAAATAACTAACAAAATAAAATAATATTTGAATACAAAATTTCATACACTTTATCAGGCGGTCATATTTTATTTGTTGTTGCGCAAATGGAGCTTGCCATGATACAAGGCCACTATAAAATATTATTTTAGTAAATATCCATCTATATAAGCGGTAAAACGATCTTACCATCCTTTTAAATTGTAGATTCATTATACTTTCATTAGTTTAAAGATGCTTATTGACCAATAATATAAAAACTTGTTTCTCCTAAGGTCAAGGGCAATATAGTGGTTTGAAACCAGATAAGTAGTGATAATAATCAGGCGATAATTTGGTGGTATAACAATTTGAATATTTATATAAACCTATCTTATGATTCTTTAACATTATTATATACAAAAGCAGTATCTTGTATGTAAATATTGAGTATTTATACGCAAGTTCATTTAAGGACTTTTTGTACATATTATCTACAAACTCGCAGTTGAAAATAATATAATGCCAATAATGAAATAAATAATAAATAATGCTTCATAAAATAAGATACATGAAATAACAAATGTGTAAAATAATAAAAAAACTAGCTCATTTCAACATCCTCATCCTATGTAGAAACCTATGAGATTGAGCATTTGATCTCTACGGTTCAGAGGATCCTTTATGCTCGAGAGTAAACGGAGAGGGATTCCCTTTGGGTCTTCATCGGAGTCTCAAGAAACATAGAAGTCTTACGCTCGGTATCAAACACTTTCAATTAAAACACACAGACATACTCAACGATGTTCCAACTCCCCAACGATGATACTGGCTTTGAGGAAAGAGTTGATGGAGCTTCACACCTCTTAATTTTGCCCTGGACGCCTTCTTAGTGTATTCGTTTATTATTATTACAACCTCATTTTGTATTATCATTCTTAAATCCTTTTTTATATATTTACCTGTTTTCATGTTTTAATCCATACGACTATATTATTTCATTGCATACCATTTTGTAATGTGAATTTTAATGAATGCATTAAGAACTAGAGGCATATATACACTCAGAGAGTGCAAACCTCCGCCGTCATGAGCCTTTGAGCGGATTTTTCACGACTGGGAGGCGTAGAGAGACGTGGGAGGGTTCCCCCCTATACGGAAATTCCGAGAGGAAGACGCTACCGGCACCCATTTCACAGCACAGTGACATCTATTGGCAGAGTAGGCTAACTTGAAAATTTAGTGGTATTTAGCTCATTTGGCGCCTTAATTCTGCACTCAGAGATGCCAAAATTTAATCACTTCTTTCTTTTGGCACTTCCAACAACCCACAAAATTTCATCAAAATCCGTTCAGTAATTTTTGAGTTATCTGCTGACAAACCAACAAACTAACAACCAACAAACGCCAGTGAAAACAATACTCCTTCGGCGGAGGTAAAAATAATAATTATTACTATTATTTATAAATTGAAGGCCAACCTCGATCCATCAGCAACTTTTAGAAAATTTGGTTTAAAAAATAAATATATAATATATTAAAAAGTTGTTATAATAAAAAGTATTTTTCTGTCAATAGATAGATACATTTATAACAAATATATTTATTTTACTACTTTTAGTCATTCATTCAATGGGTTTCTAATATGAATAAACGTTACGTCACTCCAACAACCCCCAATAAAAAGCTATTACAGACTCAGGTCCAAATAGGCAAAGGTTACAACTCCTTTTGATTGGACCAAATATAAATGAGTCAAATATGGTATACATGGAGCTGAAGTTATTTTTATGGGTTCTCCTCCTTTTATTGGCCTGGAGGGAGTGTCATTGACTCTTGAGAAGTCTCAAATATAACTAATATTTGATGTTTTGCCTACTGTACTAATGGCCATTGAGAGACATATAGTCTGAGCCTTATAGAGATAAATGGAGAAGGCAAACAGTAAGATACAACGTATATTTCATGGTGTAATAAATGGACAATATCAATATAGACCTTTGGTGGCTTCCATGAGCATTGAGTTGATACTTTAAAAGAAGAAAATAAATTGGGTTCCATTGTTTGGTGCCTTAAACATTTTCTATTCCATGAAAATTATAGCAATCAAGTGTGGTCATAAAGCTTAAAAGTATTAAACAAAGTTGAATTATACAAATCTATATTTTGCAAAGAAAATATTTTATTTAATAAAGTAATTAAAAATATTTAGATTTAGCTGATATTTTGATATATATATATATATAACTTATTTTCTGTTGCGATGTTATTGTGAAAGTTTCTAGGTTTTTAGTTTGTATACAATATTATTTTCTGTCTTTATATTCAACTAATCATAAATTATAAATGTTATAATTTGAGTATGTGGGATGAAAGTGTTTGAACCAATTTATAAAGTGTTATTTATTTAAAGTTCTATCAGATTTTGGCCATGAAATAGAGTTTTAGGGTTCGTAATGTTTTTTTACGACTAGCTCAAATTATCTACCAAGTATAAATTTGATTTTGGGCCATTCTTTCATGGTTAAAATATATAGTGTTCCAAAATATCAAGTGTAAAAATTAAAGTACGCCGACAAAAAATTCGATAGACACTTACCTCGAAATAGAAACAGAGTCTTGATAGGTATTCATCAATTTGAAAGTTCTATCGCTGGTCGTTAGTGAATATGTTACCGTTCGAAAAAAAAATGGGGTGTATTGCACCAGGTATGTTGAGAGAACAAGCATTTCGTTATGCAAAACTTACCTGAAATATTTTCAAAAAGAGTTAAATTCTAGGACTTTGCACATTTAATCGATTAAAAAATCACTTTTTATCAAACCATTTGACAAAACCATTATACATAGTTCGACACAAAGATGCAGAAATGTTCGTCTTAAGATACGCCAAAATCATGCATGTAACTTTATGATCACTTCTGGTGCTTAATAAAATCTATTTGAGACTTAAATACTTTAAAATGCAATTGCTTCAGTTCGTTAATATTTTATTAAAAGTATTTAATAACAAGAAATCTATTAGCAAAGCACTTTTTATCAAACCATTTGACAAAACCATTATACTTACCTGTATTTGTAATAGTTCGACACAAAGATGCAGAAATGTTTGTCTTAAGATACGCCAAAATCCTGCATGTAACTTCATGACCACTTCTGGTACTAAATAGCAACCCCCTTCTGTGTATCTATTATTGATCATAGTATTAAGTCTGTATAATCTATTTGCAGCCTTTAGTATTTTAAAATGCAGTTTCTTCGAATCGTTTATATTTTATTAATAGTATTTATTTAAAAAATGAAGACAAAAATAGTATATTCGCTCTCACTGTTTTAGCAGCTGTATCCACAGCTGCTAAAACAGTGATGATTTACAATCACAATTAAACGCATTTTGAGGTTATTTTCATCTAATACATTAGATATATGTATATATATAAACTTAGTCTTTACTTCAGACAACCGGCATGGCAAATAACATCTCACTTTTATTATTATTCTCATGGCCCGTTTATACTTACAGATATTTAAAAAAACACATCAAAGCCATGTATATTTATGTAAACAAAGCCATGAATACAGAAACATATCATATATATTTATCATACCCACCAAATCTGAACGACTCTATATGTAAAATCTACAATATAACATTATACAAAAAAGCTATATATAGTATTAATATGCCCCAAACCACATACACTGCTGCTATGTGTGGATTTTAAAATCTATTCGTTTTATGATCTGGGATTTTTTATGGTCGGTGATGCCAGAGCGCGCCATTATATTATCATCACTTCTTCAGTCTGTTTTCTTCTTCTTCATTGTTATTATTTCCCGAGTTTTAAATGCTCATTGTTGTGTTTGTGGATTTCTTTTAAAAACACAAATCCTTGAATTTATTCCCATACAGCATTTGCTATGATTGTCATAATAATAATAATAATTACATATTAATTCATTTGGGAAGGGAATGATGCGATTTTTTATGAGATCTTGAGCAGAGGAAATATACATATAAGAAATATTATTTTATGTATATATAATAAAATTATATCGTAAAAAATATATATTTAGCTGCTACCACGCAGTGAGACCAACAACAACCAAAAATTAAGTATCTCTACATATTTCGGCAAATATTTTTGTGGCCAAGCAGCTCTTTTTATGTGTGCGCTCATTGTTTTTATAGCTGGAAATAAGGACACATCTCATAGGACTACTCTATATATTAAATTATATATAATATATGAAGCTTATTGAGGCCTTGATCGGATGCTTTAAAAGAGTATTTCCTTTACTTAAAAATGTACATCTTTAATACATTATCATATATCAGGGGTTCCTAACTGGTGGTCCGGGTTCGAACCCACAGGCCTATATCCATTAAATATTCAGGGATGCTTTATTTGTAACGTCAGGTACTTTTTTTGTACCCTTTAAGGCTCCTTCTTAGCTGGCCAATTATCTACAAGTTAAGACATCCCATATCATACCAATCAAATCCCTGCATTCACTTATCAAATTTGGAAATATGATTGTGATATCCTACCGACTGCGCCATGTGATATCTTTGGACCGATCCTACCGATTGTGTTATCCTCGGATGGATCCTACCGACTGCGCCATGTGCTATTTCGGACCGATCCTACCGATTGTGTTATCCTCGGATGGGATGAATAAAGTCGGACAAGGCGGAATATTCAAACCAAATGATCTTTATTACTCCAATGTAGATCATTTGGTTTCAATATTCCGCCTTGTCCGACTTTATTAATCCCATCCGAGGATAACACAATCGGTAGGATCGGTCCGAAAATAGCACAATGATGTTCCAGATCTTTTCTCTGCAAGTTTAATTCCTTCCTTTTGAATACATTCTCATATCATAATAATAGTAATAAGAGAAACATTGTTACAATGAATATACAAATATATATTAATACAGTTATGAAGACATTTTTAAAATAATACCTTTAAAATCATAGTTTTGACGTTATTAAATGTATGGTAAAAATAATTTAGTTAAGATATAAACGTAAGAATGTAATTTAGATATACTGATACTTCAGTTGCTGAAATAATTGAATTGCTTATAAAATAATTAGCTGTTCATGTGATTCTAAGCTTAAGAAAATATCTTTGCATGCAGTTTTTATAAAGTGTTTTCCAAAGTATTACTTTATTTATCACATAGAAGAGTATGCAATATTTTAGTTTTTTTTGAAAATATTGGATTAAGACATCAGTGAAGCAAAGTAAATGTCAATAACTAGATGAAAGGGGAAATGAACAGCTTTTACAGATGAACCACTTGAACCTATTAACATTAAGTATAAAAATATTAGAGAAATTTCAAATCATTTAATTATTGCTTCATTTGCATTGAAAGTTGGAATGCATCACCCCAAACCAAGATGGGTTAACAAACGTACGATGAATTGCTCATATTATTTGTTTTTATAACGTCAAACTCGTCAGGAAACTGCGGATTCAAAGGACATAAGATCTATGCCTCTTATTTAAACATCAAAAGGGTCTGCTCTAAAGTATTGAAGCTCCAGGAATAAAATAATGATATGGAAATACTCTTTTTCTCTCATATGTCCGTTAGTATAACGTAATTCCATCGATCCCCGTATAGGTAAAAAATATATGAGCGGAAGTACTTGTCAATGAATATATATTATTTTGCTCCTATTTAAATGTTGTAAGTACTTTAGGGAATCTTCACAAGTCCATTAATTGCTCTATATGTCCTTAGGCAACCATATATATATATTATGCTCTTAGTTTTAAAATCAATTAAGGATACTTTAAGTAGCCTATGCATATATCAGAAAGAAAGAAGAATCCCTTCTTATTGAAAAATAACTATTTCCACATTGGCTGTATTCTGTAAGTAGCCAATAAATGGTTGGAAGTGTAATATGATGTAGAATATTCGTGATTGGCATAAATATTTTTATATATTTAAATATTCATACTCTTTCTACACCAGTCAGTGTATATTTAGAAGAAATTATATCAAACAGTCCGAAAAGATGCTTCGTAGTCGTCAAACTATTTATTTTGGAAATTGTCTGTTTCAAGTTGGTTCTCGTATATATATATATATATATATATA
>CP045900.1:21514794-21560606 GCA_013387185.1 Caligus rogercresseyi | reverse complement strand
TATATAATATATAATATATATATACAGGGAGTACACGTATAATCCGGACTATCTTTGATCGGTTATGTCGTCTTTGTTTTTTGAGATATTCCAACGCACATATGTACGTTACTGCGCTTGCATCTTATCTATCTGCCAAAAAAAAAACAGATTGAAAATCAGTCAACATTTAGCCATGGAAGAGGAGAAAAAGCATGCGATGTTCGCTTCCTTCCGTGCGGGAGCAGTCCAAAGGAGGTGATAGAGTTCTTCAACTACCCCAAGTCGACCGTCTACGACCAGTGGCAGGCTTGGAACTCTTTCAAAAAGAATGATGCTCATCGCAAAAAGCGTTTACGGTCCCTGGGGGCCACCAGGACCGACGAGTTTGTCGCCGAGGTGAAGAGGAAGGTCAACGAGGACGGCAACAAGTCCTACGCCAAGTTGGCCGCCGAGATGGGCTGCTCCAAGCAGACCATCGCCAACACCATCAGCCCTATGCCCTATGTCTTCCAGCAGGACTCGGCTCCCACCCACAAGTCGAGGGAGACCCAGGCGTGGCTGTTGGAGAACCTCCCCTACCACTGGAGCCCGGACTTGTGGCCCCCTAGCTCCCCTGACTGCAACCCCCTCGACTATTTCTTCTGGGGCATGGTCGAGAACAAGACCAACAAGCACCCTCACAACACTCTCGACTCCCTCAGGGCCGCCATCGTGGAGGAGTTCGCCAATATGAAGAAGGACGTCGTCGCCAAGGCCTGCGGCCGCTTCAGGCACCGCCTCGAGATGGTCGTCGCCGCTGATGGGGGCAATATTGAAAAATAAATATCTATATATGTGTGCCTTTCATTTAACAAAAATTGTTGAAAATATTGATAAATAAATAAGTTATCAACATTTCAAAATTTGTAATTATAGTATCCGGGTATATATATATATATATATATATATATAATCATACAAACAATCCAACCACTTTGAAAAGCTCAACGCTTTACTTCTTCATGAGTTTATTTACAATCATAAACCTATAAAAAAGTTCGGAATACATTGAGAGAAAAATTTTATTATTATTGTTTTTTATTGTGTAGATTCGTGACTTAAAGACTGTCACGAACTTGATATTTATCGACTTCTTGAATTTCTTAGCTATCTATCTAAAAAAAAATAACAACAACATCTATTACATGAATAAATGACTTATTTAAATAGACACACACACACACAAGCACATTAAAACTAAATGATGTATTTTTATTATCATTTTGCCTCCCATTTAATGATTCAGCTGTGAGTCATACTTATTATTATTATTACTGCTATTGGGGAATTTCACTTGATGAAGATTGGCACTTATGTATAAATAAATTGAAGACAATTAGTCTTTTTGGCAAATTATATAAATATGCGACAATTAAATAAGTATAAACATTTTTTGCACAAATCCAATGCTTGCTCCTTAGTTTTCTCTTGTATCACTCAATTGATTTATTACACTTCGCTAACGAGGGATATATATATATATATTCAAGGACATCATCGGGTACAATTTATGGCGTGTGTCAAGGCCTCTGGAGACGTCTCCAGGAAGATCTGGGCCAGAAAAAAGATGCCAACCTTCTTAGCCGGCTTAAAGCGATCGGTAACAGCCAACCCAGGAACCCAATTCAGACTCGGCCAAAAAAACACAATGTGAGCAGGGCCACCGTTCCAGGGCCGTCAAGGAGCTCAACATCATGTCCTAAAAGCGCAGCCAGGCCCGTTGTTTGACAGGGAAGATGAAGGACTGTGGAGGTGCAAAAAGTATTGAAGTTCATCTCCGACGAGAAAATCTTCATCGTGGACTGCTCCAGCAACCGCCAGAACAACAAGGGGTTGGCAAAGACCAAGAAAAAGATCCCCAAGACGTTCAGGACGAAAAACTCGGCCTCTGTAAATATAAAGATATATATATATATATATAATTGATATCCTCTATTATTATGAACGTGATTGTATCTTTCTCTATTATTTAGTTTATTATTCTTGCCAGAGAAATCAGTGACCGCTGTTCCATGAGGCTTTTATTTATTATGATGACATGTTGAATACAGATGTCATATATTTGGAGTGGAGGGGGGAGGGAGAGAGAGAGTAAAGGACGTGGCTTGAGATAATCTGATATATTGGTTTTTGATTTTTATCTACTGGGTTATGGAGGGGAGAGGAGGAGGTAGCTTTGAGTCGATAGGCAAAGGTGCCGATCAACTTACACACACACACACAGAAAAAGAAACAAAACAATAGTAAATATTTTCTTAAATTCACTCAAAATAAATAAATAACAGGATATAAATCATAACAATGAAGTTTCATAATCTTCTACTTTTTTGGGACTTAATTTTATTTATTGTATTAATATATGTAGTTAAAATATTAAAGTGTTTTTGTCATTCTGATTTAAAAACAACTGGATTGAGATAAGATATCTCCTAAGCACATAAATCTTACTTTATCGCCACATCTTCAATGTTCTATTATTTTACTTTTTTCTTCTTGAATACTTGATAGTAATATATTATTGAGAGACGATAAAAATATTCCATAAATTTAACTAACATTTAGAACATATTTTTGTGTTTAAATGCAAGTTTTGGAGCTGTTGGTTTGATTTTCCTAAATGTGTATTCGTTTATTCTAACCAATACACTTTGTTTCTGTTTGCATTTTTAATTTATGGTTCAAAAAGTACATTAATATAATGATTGTTACAATTTTCATAACTCATGTGCAAAAAGGGTAACACTGATACAGTTTTCATTATATCTTTAAACAGCTTAGATCAAACAAGAACGACACCAAAATTTTAATTGAAAGAATCACCTAACAACAAAAAAATTATGACAATTTGAAACTCGAAATGTGTCTCTGAGGACCCTGAGGACCATAAGAAGGTTAAAAAGCAAAATAATTATAAAATTTAATCTTTATATATGTTTGTTTACACATGAGACCTTTTTCAATTTTTTGTTGATATACAGGGGTGTGCAGGCGAATCTAGACTAACTTTGAGTACTTGTATCTCAGAAACCAGTTAGGGTAGAAGCTTAAAAATGTATGAACTGGTTAGTATATCCTATGAGCTTTGTTTAATAACAAAAAGATTGAAAATGTCCTCGGAACTTGAGCGCAGGACGGCCATTATTGTGGCGCTCCGTTGCGGCCGTGCGCCCAAAGAGATCATCGACTTCTTCAAATCCCCAAAGCTACTGTTTACAGCATTGCCAAATCCTTCGAGGAGTCGGAGGACATCGAGGAAGGATTCCTAATACCGGAAAGAAAGACTCCAGACCGATCCCAAGTCAGGAAGAGGAGTGCCGACTTCATTGATGTTCTGGTCAAAGGAGTTCTGGCCCCCCAGCAGCCCTGACCTCAAACCCTGCGACTACTACTTGTGGGGCGTCCTTGAGAGGGACACTAACAAGCGTGCTCACAACACTGTGGACTCCTTGAAAGCTGCCATCATCCAGGCAGTGGCCAACTTTCCAGGGAACAGGTGGCTCATGCCGTTGGGAGGTTCAGGCACCGTGTGGAGGCTGTTATTGTGAAAGGAGGAAGTTGGATTGAATGAACATTAAGAGAAAAGTCATTTAAATTTTGTGATATGAAAAAAGTCAATTAAAAGGGCTTGTTCTTGGATATGAGTATCTTGTTTCCGTGCTAAAAAAAGTCTAGATTCGTCTGCACACCCCTGTATATATATTACATGTATATCAGGAAACGACCGGGACACTTTTTTTCGCCAGGAGCCAGGACTTTAATATATTCGTTCCTTCATCATTTCTGAAAGGGAGGTCATAGGAAAGAATCTTTCTCAAAAAGTGCAACACTACTTTTTAAATTTTTTTTAAATCTTTAAAAATTATTTTTTAAAAAAAGGTCGTCACTTTCAAAATGACGAACGAACAAATATATTAAAGTCCTGGCCCGGTGATTGTTAGACACCATACCGAGCCGGGGACGTTCAAAAAAAGCCGGTATGATAAAAAAAACAGCCGGAAACCGAGCTGTGCCGGGTGCCCAGTCGTTTCCTGGTATATATATATATATTATATGAAGAAAATGCCTAAGAGTAAAAAAATAGTTAATCGGCTAAATTTTGTGTCAATACTGACTATTATTTGGTTGGTTATAATTGACTCACCTCCTATTATTTATCACATAAATATGTAAAGGATCCTCTTGTTTACCGTTTAAGAATCTCTTCCTGTAAAGGGAAGTAGAGGGGGGGGGGGGGGTGAAGGAAAAAGTCATCTATCAATACAACCAACAAACTAACTACACCAAAACTTTTCTTTTTCCTTTAAAAAATACATGATCAACACCATGGCGTGCTATGTGTATGATATTTTTTCTTTCAACATTAAAAGCAAAACTTATTTACATTATTTTTATTTCTCACATAAATGAACAAGAGTTAAAAAAGGAAAAAAACAAAATCTTTTGATCACTCTATATAAAGTTTTTCCTTTATTTTTTATTATTTTTATGTTTAACCTGGTTAATATAAATGATATATATAAATATTCAAAAATGATAAACGACAAATTTGAAGAGGGGAGTATCAAATAGAAGGGGAGACTTCAGCAATAAAACATCAAAATAAGTTCATTTGTGAATTGAATTATTAATGTGAAGGCTAAGTAATGTTTCGATAGGGGGGGGGGGGGGGTTATCCTTTGGGACGTCGCTTCACTTTGTTTTACCTTTGACACTTTATATTCTATATTCTCAATAACTTCATTTCTCTTTATTACATATGAATATGAGTAATATATAGTTAGCTAAGGAACCAGACGGGCCTCGAGTACACTTTATGTCATATATCCTTTATTAATTCGCCAAATGCCTTAAACATAATTTTATAACATAATATTGGAAAAGTATAATCAAGGGATTTCCTAAATAACATGGCTAATAAATTAAAATTTGCATTCATCATTTCACTAAGTGAGATGAGTTGCTATGTATAATATTTTTTCCCTATATGGTTCGATAGAATTGTATCCAACTGGATATAAATTAGCATACTAGCGTGTAAATTAGTCACTTGAACATAGGATCTTATCATCAATGAGGTAGACCAAAAATTACCATCCCCATCGGGAGTATTCGAACCTGCGCCCCAACATTGAGAGTTGAACACGCCGTAACTCTCACAGCTATCGCACTCCCTTTAATTTATATTAATAGGTGATATAAGAGGTTGCAAATAAATTTTGTAAAAATCATTGATTAAGGCTCATTAGGACAGACACTTGTGTTCATAAAGATAATATTCTTTGTGTTGATATTTGACAGCTATGAAGTGATGCTTTCCATCACTATATGCCAAGTTCTTTTCACCGAGTACGTTTGAGGAGAAGAAGATCTCAAATGGCAACCTTAGCCATTGTTCTTATATTGTAGAGCATAGTGGAATCCATACCTCACGTTACTCCAGGGGTAGCGCGAACAGCTAAGCGCATCGTGTAAAAGCTTAAAATTAAACAGGTTTCATCAAGAAAGCTAAAGTCATTTTCATATGTTAGGTGTAAACCTAAAACGAGGACTGCGTGGACCACTCAGTGAAATATATAAAAAAACAAGGAGAACCTCAACGCCGCCACTTGGAACGTCAGAAGTTAACGTTTTAAGTCTTGGGACGTCTTAACACTAAGGAAGCATAGGTATAAAATATTCTTAAAAAATATTTTATATGTTAAAATGATAAATAATAAAACCAATAAACTGTGAAAAAGCTCTGTCTTTCGTCTGGGCTTTACTACGGACTAAAAAGTTGAAGTATGCAACTTGAACTACAAACATTTTAGCATATATAATCTGAATTACTATGTAATCTAAATTTATATTATGGTTGAGTTAGATCAAACAGGACTTACTTATAACACACACTCTTATTAGACACGAGCACGCAGCTAAGAAGGTTCAACTTATTTTTTTATTAATCTAATTGCATCATTTTTTCCAACAAATATATCGATTTTAGACTCCCAATCAAATGATTTTTTTATAAAGATATCTTTATTTTATGATAAAATTAATATCATATCTATTTGTCTATACATTTAACAATACTGACATTACTGCATAAATAAATTAAATTAATGTTATTCTTAAAAAATGTAATTATATCAATACATATCAAATATATATTCCGCAGAAAATTAAAGGTGTATTCTACTCCTTTTAAGAATACATTTCTTCAATCCTCTACTTGCATATCGATGAGAAGATAATAAAAAAGGAAAACGTAAATTGTGAAAGCAAATGCTTTGAATACACTTACAATATTGAGCATTATGAATGTAGAAAGGAATAATAAAAAGAGGTTTATTTGATTCCTTAATATATCAAATATATTTTTGTATGAAGTACTATATGATGACTTACTGAAAGCTAGGTAAAAGTCAAAGGATGATAGAAATTTGATAAATATAATGCTTTTAAGGCATATCTACAAAATTACAGTCAGTCATATAACAATGAATAAAAGTGTACATAGATTCTATCATGAATACATTTACGTATAGAAACATACAGTCATATATATATATATATATATATATATATATATATATATATATATATATATATATCTTGAAACGACAGGGACTTAAGTTTTTCAAGCCGGGCCGGGATTTAAATATATTTTCGTTCTTTCGTCATTCTCAAAGTGACGACGTTTTTTTATAAAAGAACTTCCAAAAAGGGACGACGTTTTTTTAGAAAATAATATCCTAATTTTTTTTTAATTTAAAAAAACGTCGGCACTTTCAGAATGAAGAACAAACGAAAATATTAAAGTCCCGGCCCGGTGATTTTAGATACCGGACCGGGACACTCAAAAACAGCCGGGACCGGGCCGGGTACCCGGTTGATATATATATATATATATACTCTCTTTCTTTACAATATGTTATATTTATATACGTTATTATATATGTATATATTTATACATACATATATATTTATGTATATATATATATGTATATATATATATATACGTATTACTTTGAATTCTCTAGATTTGAGAGTGTGGTTAAAAGGTATTTAAATTTTGGAGCTAAATAAATAAATGACAATATATGATTATGATTAAAATTAATTGTGATATATTTTTAAACATGAAATACTCTTTTCGACTTGGGTTAAGATTTGAAAACCTAGGTGTTTTTTAATTTGTTTTTTCTAAATCAACATGATGACAATTAAGTGATCATAAGGTTTTTATTATCATTTTATCACCTTAAATATTTTGGACGGAAAAAATGTTATTTTACAATACTTAAAAAACTTTATTTTTTCAAAACCAATTGATAGAATAAATATTATGATCTTGGATTAAAAAGTAGGAACACTATAAAACGTAACATAAGGAGATACAGATTATTATGACGCGTAAAAACTAATAAATAAGGATCAGGATCGTTATAATTCCTAAAAAGGGTAACGGGACCGAAATCAATCATTGGAGACCCATGACAGTCCTTAATCAGTCTATAGGATTTTATCTGGCATCTTAGCGCAAGATATGGAAAAGGAGCTCAATAAAAAAATTGGGAATAGCCAGAAAGGTTTCTTAAGAAATCGCAAAATTTCTGACTTTTCCCGAAATATCCAAACAGTGATAGACTCTGTCAGGTCTAGAGGAAAATATGGAGCTTTGTAGGGATGGACTTCAAAAAAGCCTTTGATTCTATTTCCATAAACAGATACTTCGATCAGTGAAGAAATTGCTGCCAAATAAATTTTTCAACCCTGTACGAGCTCTTCTGATAAATGGATCAATGTGATAACGTTAGGAGGTCTGGAGAGTAAACCAATTTTGCTAAGGACAAGCGTAGACAGGGATGTCCGTCTGCACCCTGCTCTTCATAGCCGCTATTGAAGAACTCGTAGACGAGCTAAAACGAAAATATAGCGGATTCGGTGTCCAATTTCATGAATCAAAACATCTTATAGACCTTTACGCGGATGATATTACTCTAACATTAGAAGCCAACTCTGAGGCGCAATAATAAAAAATATTCTTAAAACTTTCGATAAGTTCAAAGTAAGGTCTGGATTGGAATTGAACCGATCTAAACTTTCGTCCTCCCCATAGGTTTGTGGGAACCTTTGGAGGGTAAGATTGTCCATAATTGCTTCGTGAAAAAGAAGGTTTCGATCTTAGGAATTGACTAGGGCATTCTCGAGAACAATTGGAATAAATTGTCCTGTCACATCAATAACCGGATCTTAAGTTTTAGACGGTTTAATCTCCAAAAGAGAATTTACCTCTACAATTCTCAAATCGTTCCTGCCGTGTTGTATAAGGCTTCCATCTCTCCTATAATCGCAGAAAAGGCTTTGTTGGAGGAAGATGTTGGCTCCTCAAACTTTTCCATCGACGCTATCTTCCGACACTAAAAAACCTAAAAAACAAATTGGAGGAGGTCTAGCTCTTTTATCTCAGACTTTACCAAAAATCTATCTTAAAGTTTTTATTGACATCACTAAGAATCCAGATAAGGAATGGAGGTGTACTATAAAAAACAATGATTTGTATGTTCGTCTACTTTTTGGAACTGATCTTACCAATGCACAAACTGCGAGGCTATCAGAGACTCGGAGTGCAGTGCAACGGATTATTTGGAGATGGGTCCCTAACTTAAAAGCGACTGCACTGTAGATATCATTCGCAAACACACCAAGAAAAGTTATTTTTCAAAAATCTCGATAGTCCATCAGTATTGGAAGAAAAGGCGATAAGTAATAATATTCTAAGTCTTCATCGTACATCGCCCGATTGTCTATTTCGTGATGGACGTTTCGTTTTCCTTTAGAAAGAGCAGCTCATTTACACATTTACATAATAAATATGACAATTCATAAATTATAAATACAATTTGGTGCTTATGATGAGGAGTAAAATAATTGTGTAACCTTCAATCATTCGAAGCCAAAAGAGCGATTCCTCGTGTTACTCTCATCCAATTGAGGATCTTAATTTATCTAGGGCTAATTTTGATGATTTGTTAGCCTTTTTAAATCATTTGACGAAACATCTCATTAGGTTCAAGCAAAGATATATAAAGATTCCCTTCAATTGCAGAGAAAACATCGTTCAGGCTGTATTTTGTGTCCAATAGAAACAAAGTAATTTGTACTACTACGTCATCGTAAGCTGATCATAGAGATAGATTATATCCCTATGATCAGCTTACAATGACGTAGTAGTACAAATTACTTTGTTATATTGGACACAAAAATACAGCTCTCTATATATTTTATCTCTATGGGTTCAAGATATAAAGCATCCAGATATGCTCATTTCATGTTTTACATCATAAATGACATTATGACTATTTTCATGTATTCAAAAAGTAGCAGGATTTTTATCGACGTAAGCGGGGGGAAAACATTTCAAAATGTTATTATTTTCGCTTCAGTGTGATGTCATTTCAATTATGGTAAAATGGACGTACCTAGTTTTTCAATAGACATTTGATAAGATGAATAAAACATCTAGATGCTGGAGTTGAATATAGGTATGTAGTAGATTCTATATAAATGTACGTTCCTACTTAAACTAACTATATGCATACAGCTCACACATCTGAAACTTGATTTTTTACCATCCAAACAACCCTGACACTTATAATACTATTACTATCTGAAATCTCGCAAACTTTATATGCGTGTATATTTACACTTCAAGTGTTATTTGGAATCCTTCCACTTTACACTTTTTCTCCTCCCTCACTTCCAACATCTCTCAGATCAAAGATTGATGGAATCAAACGACTATATATGTGTGTATATATAGCCATACTACAAACATATAGAAAATATACCTACTTCAACTATTTAGATGAAAGAGAATTGTTTCAATAGGCTATGCTTTTAAGAGGGGATTATTCATGTATTTTCGAAATGGTCAAAGAGAAAAAAAAGAATTATACAAATTTTGAATATATGACGCCATAATTCTACTTTTAAGTTTTTAACAGACGCTTCAGCAAAGGTTCTTTTTTTTCACAGTTCTCTAAAAACACATATAGAAAATATATTATATGTATTTAAAATTGAGGTAAATATGTAAAAAATACAACAAATAACATTATCAAAAATTTACCTCAACGGAGAACGTTCTAATTCAAAATACTGATAATTAAACAGAACATACTCGCAATGATATCATATAATACAAATGACATCTAATTAAAATCACGATATGAATATTAATTAATTATATCACAGTAAAATTATATAACACAGATACAAATAATTAAAATCTTAAATCTTTTAAAATTATTATAATAAATTTTCGATGACTTAGTGCTACCGATGGGAAGTATTTAATTTCTTCCGACGCCCTGGTCCACGAATTGTCGAAAAGGGAAGGTATCTTGGGTCTAAGGCAGCGTATCTTGCCGCAGCGATTAGAAGAATTGCCTTCAATTCCCAGGGATGAAGGGATTCATTCGTTGTTATTATTTTCGCAATGAGGGCCTTTGCGTTGAAGATTTTAGTCACAGACTTTGTAGTCGAAGAACGGCTACCACTGTTTAAGCCAAAGAATACAACAGCAATTTCTTTTTCCCCCTTTCGCAGTCATTTATTAGTGAGTATAATTAAATTTTATTTATATAATTCACAGAATAACCATATATTGTGATGATGTATATGTTTCGATGGAATTCCGTATCCATGATTAATCAAACCAAGGATATTGGTCCTCTTCTGCCTCAACATTGAGAATTAAGCACGCTTTAACTGAACTAACTTTTATACATTTTTTGTGTCTAAAGTATTTTTTGCTTAAATATTTTTATAAGAGGGAATTCGACTTTGTAAAGGAAGACATTTGGCTATTAAAACTGTTTGTTTAAAGGTGAAATCATCATAATCCCAACTTAGGCCGCATATTCCTCTAACGTTGAATTAATTACGGATGTTAATTTTTTTAGTTACTTAAAAGGAATTTTTAAGATGACTGAATGGATAAACGGTATTTGTAAAAAGAAAAAATATTAATAGAGTATTCTGGAAATAATATAAATATAAGGTACGACACGCGACACACCAGCAAATAGCAATTTTTTTTGTACACATAGTTTTTAAACATTTGGACTATACACACTACATTGATCTGGTCAACATGGGTCTTCACTTAAGTACCAACCCCTATGGTAACTATTGAATTATTTGTATTTCCATGACCAAAGCAATTTAGGTTCAATGTTTTCAAATAAAAAAATAGAAAAAATATTTTGCAAAATGCAACAATCCAATATGTGATTAAAAAAATTAAAATAGTAAATAATTTACTTAAATCTAACTGTTGGTTTAATCTAATCCATCAGTCTAGGGAGACGTTTGGTATTATTAAAGTAAGAACATCCCAATCATACTTTTTTAGTTTTCTTAATGCAATGTTGTCGTATAAACTAAGGAAACGCATGAATGGTTTTTGGTGTAGTCTATATTTGTCCTACATAGAAATACCTTCACATTGGCAATTAATTTCTTAGCATTTAAGCTTTCAACTTTTTCCCTTTCCACCCTACGGGTCTCAGTTTAAATCCAACCTGACATTTCCATAATAATAATAATAAACAACATTTATCCCCTCAACGGAAGAAAACAACAAAAATAATGAAAAAAACTTTTTTAAAAAACAATAATAAGAATTGAAAAATTGAAAACTTGGAAAAAATGACAGCCAACATAAATTATAAATAAATTATTCAAAAGTATGGATAAAAACTTTTAAATATATGGTGTTCAGTTCATCCCTGTGATATGGAGTCTGCATCGAAGGATTGAAATGCAATATTCAATTTGACAATAACAGACTTTGAGTTTCTTAACATTATAGCATCATTTTTTAATAGTTGTCATACACAATTTACTGATCATGCTTTTGCAGATAAAAGACAAATATTCTTAATGCTAGAAGGATAAAGAACCTTTCAGTTACTCCAAGATACTGCAAACAATTGCAACATTATTGGAGATATCTAGTTGTACACAATGAGATCTGAAACAATTGTATACTTTTTAAAATTAAAAATTACACATGAACCTTCTGTTCAAATCATCAAGGTAAACTCTCCCATTGAAATGTGGTATTTTAGGCCATTTTAAAATAATTTACATGCAAAAAAATGCTCCTCTCAGGCATTAAAGGAATTAAAATATCTAATATTCCCAGATATACATAAATATTTATCTACTTATTTTAATTTTAGGAAAGATCTAATTGGATTTAATTTATTTAAAAAACTATCAAAATGGAACCCCCATATTAAATTAAAGTGTATTTTTCTTAAAGCCTAAAATATTTTTTTTTAATAATATTTTTATGAAGTGTTCACAATTCGTTTTCATATAATGATAGATATATAAAAGTATTATCTATTATGTATGTATGTGCTATAATATTTTTCCACCGAGGGCTCATTGATTATAGTTAAATAAACCACACGCTATTGCCCAATAAACACGACTCTCATCAAATAAGATCATGTTCATTCTTTAAATAAAAGCACATATTGTTTTGTTAATATAGTCAACAATTTTCGAAGGACGAGCTACCCTAAACGGTATAAAAGTCAGTTAACTATGGAAAGGAGGTATAACGTCCGAACAAACTAAGTTCACTACAAGATTATGACATTCAATAGTAGAGGATACGCTCTCTTTGTGTACACAAAAACATATTCACATTAAGTAAAAAATAATGGAATAAAAAGGGTTTTTATATAAATATTCTTTGATTATTAAATCAAATGTAGTATATGCCATCGGTGATTGATGCTAGTATTTGTATCTACATATAGTTGCTGTGTAATATACTTATGTAATATATTAAAGGTGTAATTTTATAAGATCGCTGCCTAGCAATTCATTCTTAGGGATCGTAGGATCCGGCCTGCAGTGCAAAAAACCTTGGAGTTGTTTGTATAGCGTTACTTATAAATAAGTTATAACAGATATTTTACAACTTAACCAATATGACAAGCATAGTGGCGTCATTTACATAAATAAATAAAAATATTATAAAAGTAAGGGTTTCCATTGATTCGTTTTACTTCAAACTCATAATGCAGTGTTCAGAGTAAGTAAGTCGCAGCTAATATAATATCACCTCTCAACTGTTTTTTTCTTCTTCGTTTGTTTGTATGTGAATGAACTAAATAGAACTTCACTTGGCATCAGACAACACTTCTAATAAATTTCAAATACATATATATATATATGTTTGTATTTGAATGCAAAAAGGATGAAATGAAAACTCCCTCCTTTTTCCTCACAAGGCGGTTCCCACTTCAAAATTTATTCAATTCCTGTAGACAACATATCAAGGCAGAAAGAAAAGTCTCGGATTTCACTCACAAATACTTATTGTATATATAGGTATATATATCTTGTTTAGCAGGATAATTCAATCATGAGAGCAGAGAGACTATGAGACACATACTACTACGAACATAATAAATAGTAGTCAAATACCTTTGTGTAACATCGGCATGAAAAAAAGACATTCGTGATGTAGTATATCAGCATTATCACAAATCTCATAAGAGAACTGATCATTCGTAGACCTTCATTAATAAATCCTTTATATATATTATTCTTGTCAAAACCTACCTTCAAAATAAGTACATATTTTACGTCGGTTTTATAACTTGTACGATATCATTGTCGCTATATTTTGGGCACATCAGGCTCCGATTTTTTTACAGAAAATATTGCTGACTATTGTTGTTTATTAAGCCTATAAATGTTCATAATTAAGATACTTGGCTTTGTAATTTGCCATTTTGAACTGGTGTCTATTATGACTAAGCTGGACAAGGTTCAAAGCAAAAAAAATCTACATATGATGAGGCTATTTGATTTGAAATATGAAGTTGATATGTTCATAAAATAATTGTGACTTTTTTCGTTTGAGAGGTCTATTTCCTTTTTAGCTGAGGAATCACATACATAAAAATAGTATAGATTGCAAAATAAACATTATTTTACGTCGTTTATGCAAATGACTTTGCTTTTACGAGTGGATAGGAGAAAAAGGGAGAGAGAATGTGTGATTGGGTGGGTCTGCTGACGTTCTCATTTGTCATCATGACTTCAGTTTGAAAGGTAACTATGGGCGCCATCTGATCAGAAATAAACAGAAAGCAGGCAGGCATGACATGTTTGATTTGTACGAGGAAAAAAGCAATACGATTGTCAAAAGAGCCTTTGAGGGATAAATGATAAGAGATTATAAAATCCATAAAATCATTGGTTCAAACAGCATATTCTAAAAAAACGCAATACAAACCTGCTTCGGCAGTACATATACTAAAATTGGAATGGAGCAGCAAGATATGCAGCTTTTATTTGAAAATCCCCTCGCTGGAAGAAGGTGCAACGTGGACGTCTGCCGGAAGAATCATTAAGTATTTCCCAAGTCTCTCCCTCCAACATCAAAAATGATAAAAAAATATTTCAAGAAGTTATAGTAATATATAGCCTGGTGAATATTCTATGTTTTATTTTTAACATTTGTGTTCAGAGTTTTAAAATATTTAATAGTTATGTAATTGATTGTAAAATGATTTAATTGACGATTTGTTTTATTTATATTTATATAATATTTTATTGTTAGTGTTCCTTCCCAGAGCAAAAAATTAAACTTAATGTGTATTTATGTTTTTATAACACATTTGCTTTGGGTTTATGTAAATGTCTGATTTTATTTATTTACATAATAAACGAACTGGTTTGAAAACAAATAGACATCTTAAAAGGTGTTGATAGATTTTGAAGTAAAAGGCTAAGAGCAATCTACTTTAATATACACTATGTATAACCTGGTGAATGTATTTGCCTATAAAGACTATGTTTATATTGCATAGTATCGATAATAAAAATTAAGCGTTTAAACCACAGTACATTTTAGTATTATAGTTGGTCAATAAAAATGTTCCCTTAAGTATATAACTTATCCTTTTTTAATATCTCTTTATTATATAGATGGTTATATAAAAAGTATGAATATATAATAAAACATGATAGTTTATAATAAAATACTAAAAAAGTGTTACAATAAAAAAATCACATGAGCTGCCTGAATTAAAATGTTTCATTATTCTTCATAAATTTAAAAATCTCTTTGAATTTGAAGGGTAAAAACTGGAATACGTTCCCTTATAACTTTTCATGAATCATCGTTTTTTTTTTGCTATATGGTTCGATGAAATCTCAGGATATAATAAGCATATAGCATTATTAGTCACTCGAACTAGGATTATCAATGAGGTAGACCAAAAATGACCATCCCCTATCGGGAGTATTCGAACTGCGCCCCCAACATGAGAGTTGGACACGCCTTAAACGCACGGCTATCGAGCTCCTTTCATCGTTGTCGATGGAATTTATATATAATATTCGAGAATTTGTAAGTTACTTTGTGTAACTACTATGAGAATAAATTCTTTAAAGCTGTTAGGCATCCAAAAATATAAAGCTGTAAAGTCCCATGGTTTATTACAAGTTAAATCCCTTCTAGATCAAGCATCAGCAATGTTAAAAGTCCTTTTAGAGTAGTAAATTGTCAAAACATAAATAACTTGGTCAATGTAAATACTGTTTAAGAAAATAAAAATAAATATATAGTATCAAAATACATGGCTTCTTCTATGAAGTTTGGTGCAACAGATACAAAAGGATATTGGAATGAAACATACTCATAGTATGTTGAATATTCCAAAACAAAGGTTGTCGAACTTTCACGTCCCAATATGAAATTACTTGTTCAAGCCTACACAGGCCATGGACATTTCTGGCCCATCTGAGGAAGTGGAAAACACAAATGCCATTTGTAATATATGCATGGAGGAGTCCAAACCGCTGACACCTAATCAACAGATGCCCATCGCTTTCATATGAGAGATACCAAGTCATGCAAGAAGAGGATGAAGATCTTCATATTACTAAATTTATTAAATCTAAAAAGATGCAACGAATTATTGATTCTAACTTTAATTTAATGCTTCATAAGTAGATTATAAAATAATTTCTATAATGTAATACTCATATCCCTTTTTGCTGTTGTAGCTCATATATCCCTTTGTGGTCGTGTTCTTTTGCTGTAAGTATGTATGTGCTTTTATCAATGTATAATTGTAATATTTGTATGTACTATGGTAGACAGCAATAAATTCTTAACTAACAAAAAAATTATCAAATACAAGAAAATAATAAAAATGGTATCAATTTTCTTCAGATAACAATTTTTATTATGTGTATTTAAATATATAACCAATAATAATCTTCACTCCATTCTCGACATTGAAAACCCAAGTAGATAAGCCGAATAATAGACACATCAATTTAAAAAGCTCTCTGTCTAACATTACGAACACTCTTTTATACATTTATACATGACAAAATCCTCAATACTTGAAGAAGTTGGAGGAAAATCTTCTTTATATATATCAAAGGAAGGAGAGATTATAAAATTAAGCCTTTGTAATTAGAGTAATGATGATTAAGAACTGTTCCCTTCTAATAATAATACTCTCTTTTTATCAGTTCTTTATACTCACACGTTGTTATTATGATTCTTATAGAGTCTTTTTTTTCCTTTCCAGGTGATAATAATAATATGTCAATCCATGTAAAAGAAAATGAAATAAAAAGACGAGTCAACATCCATTTAACTAGACGACAAGCTAGAAACAACATCAAAAGCTCTCTTCAAGGACGGAGAAAGATGAGAAGTAAGAAATATAATTAAAAACAAATGTGACAACACAGCTAAGAAGGAAAAACAATATTTTATTATATATATAGGGAAGAAAAGTTGTCACATCATAAGGTTTTAATGCATTAAAAATACGCCAAATAGAGTAAGAACTTCATGTTTCGCAGAAAATAATTAATTTTTATACAGCTCAATTGCTGTTTAAAGCTCGTCACATCCCAAGTTATTTACAAAATGTTCACTGCAGTCTACCCGGAATATCAAATGTGGTCTTATATTGTAACAGGATCCCTTTACACATATCATATTTGAGAAATCAACTCCATCTCGTCTTTTTTTTTTGTTGCCTTTATGGTTCGATAGAATTGCAGTATCTGACAGGATATAAATAGCATTATAACATTAAAATGAGTCTATTGAACCAAGGTCTATCATCAATGAGGTAGACCAAAAATGACCATCCCCTCTAGAGTGTATTCGAACCTGGTCCCCCAACATTGAGAGTTGAACAAACCTGAACGCACACGGCTATCACAATTCCTTTTTTAATTATCTATATGGTTTGAGAGAATTGCAGTATCCGACAGGATATAAATAAGCATTATAGCATTAAAATTAGTCTATGGAAACCTAGGATCTTATCATCAATGAGGTAGCGGACCAAAGTTGACCATCCCCTCCCGGGAGTATTCGAACCACCGCTCCCCAGCATTGAGACATGAACACGCCTTTAAGCTGATGAGTCACAAATATATATATAAGTGAAGAACTTAAAACTCGTCTCCCGAAAATCAAATATGATTTCGATTTGTCAGCAAGGATCCCTTTATATATGTACATCATATATGTTAGAAATCCATCTCCTCTTTTTTTAAGCTGATGAGTCACAAATATCCAAGTTATTTCAGCCTCACTTCTCATGGAATCAATTTTGAAAGAAGTCCTTTTAATGGCTTACCTTTATAATTATCATCCTCCTTCTCTCCTCCTACATAGATGTAATTATCTTGATTGTTATTCATAATAATAAAGTCATATATAGGACGACGACTGAAGCATCATCATGTTCTTCTTAAGTAAATAGATAATTATCATCATACGGAGTTTGTACATACATAGAGGGGGGGGGAGATTTAATTGACATCTCTCTCTTGCCACACATTTATATAAAAAATATATATATAAACAAGAGATGCAAGGAACAATGTTTGTTTGTATTTAAATGATAACAATAATAATTTTATAAAGTAATGAGAATCTCGTTCATGAATGTGTACAAAGCAGTTAATTCTTCTTATTATTTGTCATTACCTCTACAATATTTTATTGTGTTTCTTAAGAAAAAAATTGATCTTAATCATTTTTAATTAATTATAAACTTAGAACTTTTTTTCTACACTCTTAAGAACTGAACTTGATTATCAACTGTTGATAAGTCGTCGAAGACAAAAAACAAAGTATATTAGCAAAGGAGGAAGGTTATAATCATAATAGTAATAATAATATAGTATATATGGTAGAGCTCCATACTTGTTTCTTTCTCTATTGTTTGCTCTATTAAATAGAGCAAAAAGATTATTAGTTCGGATAAGGATCATAAACCTCTCAATGAATAAGCTTCGTAGCTTTTACTGAATTATGTAAATTAATCAGCCGATCATGGCCGGTATTTTGAAAGGTCTGTATAATAAGGTCTGGGCAATACAAAACAAAACATGTAGCAGTGTGACTACTCAATGACGTCACTGGAGAACGATTATATATATATATATAAAGCAATTTATCTCTCGCTCTCTCTATATATATATATATATATAAAGCAATCTCTCTCTCTCTCTTATATATATATATACGTGTGTCTTATAATAAATAAAATAATTATATATTACATATATATATATATATATATATTCGTTCTCCAGTGACGTCATTTAGTAGTTATACTGCTAGGATGACATTTTTTGTTTTTGTATTGCCCAGGCCTTATTACACAGACCTTGGTTTTGAGTCTTGTGCTTAGGAAGTGTATTTGTAAGCATAAATATATATCCTTATACTATTTTAAATCTAACATATCATGACTACATCAAAAATGTATTTATACATTTTTAAGAGAAAAGTTTATCAGAAAATAGTAGTTAAAGTTTGTCATTGAGAATTCAGTATATTTAAAAAAGGTTTGCTTGTATATTTTTTAGAATATATCTACCTCATCGGAACTTAATCCGGTATGAAGCGGTAGTGACCTATCAAGGGGCTTCTGTCTTTATAAGATACATATCTTTAAAAGTCTTGTAGAACATTTGAAATGTTAAAAAAATATATACCTCTAAGGACTGTCTTCGTCTCTCCTTGATTTGCTTTATATTCCTCCTTGTAGATGGACAGTCGTAAAATATTTTAGAATAAACCTACCTCACGGAACTTAATCCGGTATGAAGCGGTAGTGACCTATCAAGGAGCTCCTGTCTTTATAAATATACATATATGTTTAAAGTCTTGTATAACATTTGAAAATGTTATAAAATATATATACCTCTAAACACTGTCTTCGTCTTTTCTTCGATTTTCTTTATCTTCCTCCTTGTAGATGGACAGTCGTAAAAGTCGTGGGGGTAAACTGTGTGTTTACTCGTCGACATTGCAAGGCCTACATGTCGGATTCTACACTTTACCCATTTTGAAGATATGTCGATTTAGAGCTATGGGGTTGCTCATCAAGTAGATAACTATTGTAATTGGTAGTGTTTATATTTTTTTTTGTCATATAGGGTTCTGTGATGAAACGTTTGTTTTGGTGACAGCTGTTCATACTTTGCCATGCGATTCTCTTTTTTCCTGAAAGGATTCTGAGCTCATTTTTGCCAACACGTCAGCATATTCTTTCTCGTGATAGTGTTGTTAAATTTATGTGCCCTGTAATATACAATTTTTCCTTCATGCATCAAAAGATATTCTTGAAGGAGTAGTATAACCAATCGAAATTTCTTCGTTTGGAAAAAATAACGTATTTTTGTTTTACTTGAACTGACGATAGTGTCTCTAGTGTTTGTCCCCTTTTTAGCTTATTCAGGCACCTTGCATCAAACTGATGATGGTTTAGCCAGGTCATCCGCGCAAGCAAGTGTGCAATCGGTGGTTTTAATAGGTCAATAGTTTCTTGATTATCGAGGTTCAATGCAAGGGTTGACAGGATTCTCTTTTGTGTTCATCCTTCAGTTGGTAATAGTAATACAAGCTCACTGCTCAGTTCTTAACATAGATATTTTATTACATAATTGAAAAACAAATATTTTGCTTTGCCAATTGAAGTAAAATAAATGTGAAAATACGTATTACTTTCCATTGAATTAGTAATAAAATTTGAATTTGTGAAAAACTATTCTTTTAAATATATATATATAAAATGGATACAAAACTTCCTGTAAAGATTTTTTTCCGTCAAATAAATTTATAATACAAAACTCAAGTATACATTGAAATCAATCCTTTCTATATAAAAATATTTTTATTAATAAGTTTGTATTTACGTAAAACGCATACTTTTCATATTTTCTTTGACTTAGGATAAAAGTATGCAATATTTATACATTTGCGAGTATTGAATTTTTGAATCTAAAAGTCAATGCACATATTTGTTTTTTTCATTTTCTAGATTCATAGATGTTCAAAGAGGTGTCAGGAACATATTTAAAAAAATATTTGCCAATGTCATAAACTGATATTAAGCAAAATAATTACATTGGTCCAAAGTTACTCTCAAGAGCGATATAAGGATGAAAACATTTACCTTTATTAATAAAGAGTTGTTTAACAAATATTAATGCAGCATATGTTTGAATATTTCCTCATCCTTTTTCAAAAATAATAACCATTAAAGTATAACTTTTTTGTCCATATATGAGTAAATAAAATTCACTATTGAGTCACAAGAACACAATAAAGAAACTTTATCGTATAATACCTTAACAACACTGATATTATTGAAGGCCCTTCTCCATGAGAATAGGTACGCTCCTTTAAAAATGATGAATGAATGGCTTCCTATCCCTTCATGGGAAGAAAGTTAATTCTTTCCTTTTAATATTATTTTTCTGATTATTAGCAGAAAATTAATATTATTATTATACTCCCTACTACAAATAATAATAATAATGAAATATGACGAATTAAAAGCCGGGTCTTAAGTCTTTGATGATTCTAAGAAGAAACGTGACTTATTGAAATTTCACGAATTACTTTTCTTATTGTTAATAGCACATACGAAAGTACACATAAAAGGAAGGAAAACCCTTCGTAACCCTTCTATGTTCCACACCACATCCAGGGAACATCCAGAAGCTCAACTAACGAGACGACGAGGCGTTTGTTTAATGAAATTACATCATTGCAATTAAACGAAACGACATCCGGTGCTTCAACTTTTTATTACATTTATTTTCTTGAATAAAATGATTTTTATCGACTTCCTTGAAAGCCTAATAAAATGAATATTTAAATGCAAATATATATATATATATATATATATATATATATATATATATATACAGGGTGTGCAGGCGAATCTAGACTAACTTTGAGTACTTGTATCTCAGAAACCAGTTAGGGTAGAAGCTTAAAAATGTATGAACTGGTTAATATATCCTATGAGCTTTGTTTAATAACAAAAAGATTGAAAATGTCCTCGGAACTTGAGCGCAGGACGGCCATTATTGTGGCGCTCCGTTGCGGCCGTGCACCCAAAGAGATCATCGACTTCGTCAAATTCCCCAAAGCTACTGTTTACAGCTTACCAAGTCCTTCAAGGAGTCGGAGGACATCGAGGAAGGATTCCTAACACCGGAAAGAAAGACTCCAGACCGATCCCAAGTCAGGAAGAGGAGCGCCGACTTCATTGATGTTCTGGTCAAAGGAGTTCTGGCCCCCCAGCAGCCCTGACCTCAACCCCTGCGACTACTACCTGTGGGGCGTCCTTGAGAGGGACACTAAAAAGTGTGCTCACAACAATTTGGACTCCATGAAAGCTGCCATCATCCCGGCAGTGGCCAACTTGTCCAGGAACAGGTGGCTCATGCCGTTGGGAGGTTCAGGCACCGTGTGGAGGCTGTATTGTGAAAGGAGGAAGTTGGATTGAATGAACATTAAGAGAAAAGTCATTTAAATTTGTGTGATTTAAAAAAGTCAATTAAAAGGTCTTGTTCTTGGATATGAGTATCTTGTTTCCGTGATAAAAAAAGTCTAGATTCGCCTGCACACCCCTGTATATATATATATATATATATATATATATATATATATATATATATATATATATATATATATCGGTTTCGGAACAGAGAGTTGAGCTCCCTCTTGGACTTTACCTTAGTGTATAGAGACCATGTTGTGAAAGTTTGAATGAAATCGAACAATGGAACCGAAAAGTTAGTAGTAATTTTGGTTTTCGCCATTGGATCGCCTCTAATGTCCTTAATTTCAATGCTATTTTCAAACAATTTGCCACAAAATGTAGGTATGATTGCAAGAATTCCAAATCATTTTTATTTTTTATGTACATCCAAAATTAAACGAGAAATTTAAGTTTTGAAATAGTCATTTTTATGGAAAATACACCAAAAATGAAAATTTTGAAACTTTTATATCTCGTTTGATTTCGGACGTACATAAAAAACTGATTTGGAATCCTAATAAATGCATTATATATATATATATATATATATATCAAGCCGATATAAATCACGAATCACATGACACGCAAGGCAACCTTTTAACTAGTTTTATATATAATTCTTCGTTGCCATGGTGAAGACAATAACAATGAAATCACCAATTACCTTAATTATTTCGTATCTATCTGTAGTTCTTAATAAATGTGTTAAGGATTCTAACTGACAAGTCCAAGCAAGTGATGTACCTTAATTGAATTTGAAAAAGTCGCGTAGAAGCCTTGTCACAATGATAGACCAAATAATGGTTCTCTCATCCTCGATTTGTAGGCATATAAAACTATTATTTTTACCTTTAATACACTTCTTCTCTGATTTGTTTCTTATTTATATTCATCAAACTAGTTTCCATATCCGGATGCACACCTCTACCTAAATACGGGGAATTGATGAACAGCATATATATTGTGTGGTCTTGCCTGAGCATGTAGCTTATGGACGTTATTTTCTGCGTAACTAATAAGCATTTATTTACTCCCTGCCTTACTAATCGTAAAAAAGGCTCGTCTCATGAAAGCAATTAAATTTCTTGCCGTGGTGCCGTGGGAAAACTCATCCCTAATAAATCCTTCCTGAGTAACATGACCTCAGCAGAAAAATATATATATTTATAAATAGTCAATGGTGACAATTTATAAAAAACGTCTTCTCCTACTGGATTTACTCATAAAATGACCCAATGTCTCAATTTAGGGCGTCAAGCTGCTGAAAAGAAGGGGGGACGAAAAATAATGGAAAAAAGCTTACAACCGGGAAGATTAATGAAAAAATCTTGAATGAAAATATCAAAGTCATTCTAGTTAATGGAAATAAATCAATTTATATATATATATATTTAAAAATGACTGACTGACTGCCTTGAGATAGACCCGGGCAAAAAGAGTAGTTTATAGTTAGAGGGGGATCAAAGAAAGAAAATAATAATATCTCATGAAAAATACAATATGTCATGGTCTTTTCTAGACTAATTTGAGGAGGAAGGAAGGAAGGAAGGATTCTCAATCCCTTCTTGAGACACTTATATAATATAAATTGGGCTTTAGTTGTATGCAGGGAGAAATGATTTCAATATATATTATTATACATTTTTTATTTTAGAGGGACCATTAATTAGATTTATAAACTGTCAAAGCCTTGAATTATTCTGTTTTTATTATAAAAATGTGGTTGTCAAAGATATGTCCAGTTTTTTTCTCTGTTCCATTCTTAATGTTCAGTGTAAAAAAATAACAATTCACTAGAAAGTAGGAGATTAAAGAAAACACTATCTGAAGACAGTTAAAAACAAAACATAAATGAACATTATAATTCAAAATTATTGTCTAAAGATAAAACCATAATAAAAGTAGCTTATTAAAATTATTTTTTATTCAATATAAAACATTGATGTCGTCTTATTGTCGATTTGATGAGTATTTTGAGGTATTCGAGAGAATTTGAAGGAATAAACTTTGTCAAATCTCCGGCCCATGTCCATGACGTCGCAGATGAATTGGGAATTTTTATTTAGAGGGCTGAATAACAAGCTGCTGCCCCAATCAATAGTTACCTTCGCCGAAGGAGGTATTGTTTTCACTGGCGTTGGTTTGTTGGTTGGTTGGTTGTTTGTCAGCAGGATAATTCAAAAAGTACGGAACGGATTCGGATGAAACTTTGTGGAGTTGTTGGAAATGCCAAAACCAACAAGTGATTAAATTTTGGCATCTCTGAGTGCAGAATTAAGATGCAAAATGAACTAAATACTAATAAATATTTCAAGTTAGCCTACTCTGCCAATAGATGTCACTGTGCTGTGAAATTGGGTGCCGGGAGCGTCTTCCTCTCGGAATTTCCGTCGAGGGAACCCTCCCCCGGCCCTCTACGCCGCCCCAGTCGTGAAAATCCGCCTCGGAAGGCTCATAAGGACCCCGTGACGGCGGAGGTTTGCACTCTCTGAGTGTATAATATGCCTCTAGTTTTCCTTAAAACTTAAACTACTTGTATCCTATATATATATATATATCATACAAATCCCATACTTCCATACCTTTTTTATTTTTGCACCCTTTAACAAACTAAATCCTGTTTGAGGTGATTATAACATTTTATTTATGCAAGCATTTAATGATTGTGGTTAATTGTGGAATTAATGGACTCTTAATGATTTACAAGAGCACAACAAATAGTAATTAAGATTTGCGAATTTAAAAAAGGTTAGGATAGTTACACACATACACACACGAACTGGAATGTTATGCCCTGGGAAAAAGCGGTGGTGTATGGTTCTTAAAAGCCATTCAAAAAGATTTGTGGGGCATCATTAGTCCTAAAATTTAACGCTATCTTTTTGCCATATCTCGGTGAAAATTAGTGTAAAGTTGTTAATAATATGTACAGTACTGTGAGTGTGTTGGCCATTAGTGCCTGCATACTTTAAATAAACTGCACAGCTCCTCTGATAAGCGTCTTGAATGGTTTAAATGGTGAACAAATAAAAAGGTAATTTCGTTAATGTTCTCGTTAAGGTTTCCCTACTGGATAATAATGTAAATCTTTCATGTAATGATATCTTAACGAAATTTTTCTGCCTAAATGACACAGTAAAAATAGTTCTTATTTATATATGTGTGCAAATAACACAGTAG
Organism: Caligus rogercresseyi; assembly: GCA_013387185.1. Taxonomy (NCBI): domain Eukaryota; kingdom Metazoa; phylum Arthropoda; class Copepoda; order Siphonostomatoida; family Caligidae; genus Caligus; species Caligus rogercresseyi. The sequence continues at coordinate 21,535,491 of CP045900.1, read as the reverse complement.
CTACGCTTTGTATTTGCTTTAAGTATGGCTATGGTAACTGATAGTATATGACTGAGAAACATCAAGTCTCCTTGTGAGTTCAGGATAATATGCAACGTTTATCATCATATTTTATTAATATCCAATGACCAAATGGGATATCACCAAATATTGTGTTTTTATTATTGTTACAAAGCTTTTGTTCACACTTTTGAGTAGCTATACATTTATAAATGAACCCAGAATTGCCTGTTATCAACTATGGACCTTCAATATTTGGGTTTGAGGTATCCTACCTTAAACTCACTGTACAATTAAGCGTTAAAGTAACGTAGCGCATGCAAGGAAAAAGTAAACAAAAAAATTGGCCAAAATTTTGGTTATTTTCTTTAACGTTAGATGTCGCTAGTCATTGAAATTACGTCACAATCCTATTTAAAACCAGTTTAAAGGGATTAAGTTTGATGATTTGAAGTATATCAAATCACTACACCATTGTGCGAATTCCATTCCTTACTTCTATTTGTTACTTTGTTATTATTTTCAAAGAGCTCTAGCATCAAAGCGCCCCTTCCGGACTAAAGAAGAACTAAAATTTTGGCCACTTCCTTTTGGGGAAAAAGTGGGAATTTTATGTTATGCATGCGCTACGTAACTTTAACGCTTTATGTACAATGAACTGGCGTATCTGGTATGTGGCCCCTTATTTTAGTATAGCGAGCCATTTTTATCGCTTGTTGAGCCATGACTATCAATGCTTTGACAATTTCCTCCTGAATAAATATAAATGTAAGTACCTCCAAAATATTTGCTTTAAAAGTTTGCTATTAGGTACAATTTTATATATTTTTTACATAATTATTCAAAATCAAATAATTTTTGCGCGAGCTTTTATCCGTTTTTACACAAGAATGAAGCAAATTAAGTGACTTTAGACTTTGCAATGGTTGTGGATGCTTCGGATTATATAATAATAATATAAAAAGCACACTCAAAATATCAAGCTTTGCATACGTATTTATGATATGAAGCAAACGGTGCTTGATAAAAAGTGACTTGCATGTACATAAGATACGACAAGTATCCACATAAAATCCTGTGATTGTCAAAAAACGGCATAAGGCAATATTTAATGTAAATTGTCTACCATATAAATATTGAACAATGATATGTGTTTATACAATCCCACGACACAATAACTCTTGTCACACTTGCTTAGTACGAAGCATTGCGAAAAGAAAATGACGTTCACATCAATATATCATGTCTATTGTCATGTGTAGTAATATTATGAAATGGATAATAAAACACCTCGTAGCCCAAGGCTGTTTTCCTTATTACATAGTAGCATATTTGGACTTTAATTTTTACATTAGACATGAAATGCAATTATATTAATAATTAGTAAAATGGGGGCATTGCCAATACTTTTATATAAAATAAAGGAAGTATTCATGTTTACATAAGTAACATTTATTGGTCAAACTACTTATATTCACTAGAATATTTAAATTCCATTTTACAAGCAATCTAAGAGCAAAAAGTTAAAGCTTCTTCAAGCTTCATTGTTCCTTTGGATTTTATTTTCCTACTCAACACATTCGTAAATATTTACACAATCATTAGCAAATAATTCAACCATTTGTAATCACTTGGCGAGGCGTCACAGCATTAATTCTAGCGTGAAGACCAATGTAGGTTTACATATATTTACTTCTTACTTACTTGTTGATAGAAGTCATTTTCCATAGACTGAATAATTCTTCTTTTTATTATTGTATATATTCAAGGATGTCTATGAGGGTTCTTCTTCATCGTATATCTGATGATATCAGAGGAATTGCAAGATTTACTTATTTGCAATTTTCCATGAACAAATTCATGTACAATGTTGGTAGTAAGCCCTCATGCATATCTTTGTCTTCTTCTTATTTAAAAAACAAACATATACAATAGACTGATGACATCCCGAAGATGTGTACTTGAGCCGAAGATTTGTAGATTTGATTGGTGGACGGTATCATTTGTCTTTGTCCAAAATGAAACTTCTAATACGACAACATTTGGCGTCTGAGTATAGCTTAATTCTAACAATTTTGTCATATATATATATATATAGTATTATTTCTATTGTTTCAGTGTTTTGAGAAATAATAACTTCATCTCAAAGTCTTCCGTTGCAGGTATACTTTTGTTGTTTTGGTTAACTTTTTATATAGTAAAAATGCAGGATCAGGGATTAGGTGTAATCATGTGGAGCATAAGGCAAAGATATGTTATTTTATACCGATCATTTTGTTAGCTAGTGAAGCTTAATTCTAACAACTTTGTCATATATATATATATATAATTTCTATTGATCCAGTGTTCTGAGAAATAATAACTTCATCTCAAAGTCTTCCGATTGCAGACATGCTTTTGTTGTTTAGATTAACTTTCTTATACAGTAGAATGCAAGATCAGGGATCATTTGGAGCATGGAACAATTATAGGTTATTGTAATTCGATCATTTGGTTCGTTCGTATCTTCTTATGTGAGAAGTATTCAACAGAACGCTGTTCCTCTTAGTATTTTTAGCAAAGAACAAGAAACTTTTTCATCAAGACATCGGTAAATGATTCGGATACCTGGACGGTGGTTTTATTTGTTAAAAAAACATCGTTGATAAGCCCCCTGAGAATCCCTGTTGAACTCTTTGGTCATTTCTTAATACTATACAGTCCTCAGTAATTATAGGCCTTAAGTTAAGGATCGAGTTTGTATTATGCGTTGCAAACTTCGGGAAATTCCATAATGTATTAACAGCCTTGTCACGTAGCTATCGGATCGGATACCTATTATCTCAATAATCTTTCCAATGTTGATCTCTGTTCACCACCATCTTTGATACTAGCAACAAAAATAATTAAAACAAAATTAGAAACAAAAATTATTTTTAGTCTAAAAATTTAAGTAACACAGCACAATAAAAAAAAATATATATATCTAGGTATATATTGAGTAATTCATTCCTCTAAATGGTGACTTATGTACATGACCATGAGAATGAATATGACCCTCTCTACTTTTTGTTCCTCTATTTGTCCTGTGACTCTTGCTTTTTTCTCCGGAGGACAGGCAATCTCCCCCCTGCCCACTGTGAAGTTAAATGCAGATGGAGTGGACAGTCCAGCACTAAAAGAACATGATTGGACACATCCTGAAAATAAAATATGATCATGAATATGAGTTGTGTAAAAAATAGCTTTACATATATGTAGGTATTCAATCACAAACAAATACGTTGGTATCCCTATTTTAATCAGCCAGTTGAAGTGTCCCTGTTGTGAAAGAGATATAGAGGATATTTGGTAAAACCCGTTGATTTGAAAATATTTTATTTATATAATCAATGATAGTATGTAGCTATGTATGGTGAACTGATTGATAAAACAACAACACACACACACACCCATTATATATCTATACTTAAAAAATCGTGAAACATAGAAAAGTTTTCATGGATTAAACATGGATATTATCCTATACTTTTTTATGCATTTGTCCCTAGTAAAATCTTCGAGATCGAAGGAGTAAATATACAAATATTATATAATATATATCAATAAAACCAATACAACTCCAATTATTACAAAGAAATTAAACTAAAAATATACTAAAAGAATGTGAAAAAGGAAGTTTTTTATAATTTAAAGAACGTTTAGTATTTGTTTTCTTTTTTATTTAGGTATTTTTAAGTATTTTGTCGTTAGTCAAACTCTTTGAGATCAAAGGGTAAATATATTATATATATTCATAAAACCAATACAATTCAAATTATTACAAAGAAGTGAAATTGCAGATACAAAGTTCGTTAAAGTTATTCAATGAGCCAAATGTAATAGGAGCTGACTTCAAGAACCTCTGTCCATTTTACATATGTGAATGAATTTTCCAAAGTGATTATCCCTTGTTTTATTAAAATTCAATTTAATATAAATCCTTATAAAACAAAAGTAATCAAAGAGGAAATGCAATGAGATCTTCATGCTTTTTACTACAAGGAACAATATATAGCGAATGCTTTGTCAATGGGTGAAGTTCTAATGATGAGAAATCTACTCTAGAACCTTTTTGTTTCTTCTGTTGAACTATACTAAGATAGTTCCTAGATTATTCATGAATGATTCAAATAATAAATAGAATATCATGATACTATCCAAACACACGCGCGCACACACACACTAAAATAGAGCATTAATTTGCCCTAGATTATAAAAAGGCATCATCACCACGAAGAAAAAAAAGTACAATTTGAATAGTTCTTCTTTTTTTGTTAATTTTTATAATCAGTTAAGAGATTTATGAAGATGCGCATATTTAAGTCGTTAGGAAATATATATATAATATACAGAGACACAAAAGATTGTAAAATATACAAAGTTTTATTGCAGGAAGGGGTCTTTGTTATAAGCCTGTAGTCTATCGTGATGGCATCGATAAATTCTTTTGGATGTTATTTTTTTTATTTGATTCATATTTATATCAAAAGCCATTGAATGAAGAAGGAGAGAGGCGAAGGGGGGGCATCTCTAGATCTATTTTCTAAAAATGAAAACATGTCTTGTGTTCTTTTTAGTGGTTTTGATGGAATCCAAGAGACATAAGACGCAGGTGTGTGTGCTCAGGAATTGTTTGTTTTATTTATATATAAAAGTCTAATAAGATTTTCCATTGAATATACTGTCTTAAATTAACCATTTTTAAGTCGTACAAGCACAGAATTACCTAATGAGTAATTACTTGATGATACAACACCAAAAAGTTCTGTGTACCAACTCGAGAACATAAAATATTTTCAGGTTACTTAGAAAAATATGATTAAGTAGTGTACCATTGGTACCTATACATATATATATAAAGAAATTTATGAAAGTGAACAACTTAGGATTTTTTATCAAATTTTAATTTTAACCCTATCACAAGGATACTTCGGCTGAGTTAGTTTATATACTTGTTCCATAATATCTTGGCTTTATTGAATTGTTGAGTGACCTCCGTTGATTTTAAGCTATATATAGAGCGGATTTTTTTTTTGTTTCATTTGAGAAATAAGATAATAAACCCCTCATTCTGGAATGGGTTTAAACTACATACTAGTAGTGCGGCTAACATCAATTGTCATCAAGTATTAATCATGACAAGAAGAACATTGAACAGCTTGTCTGAAATTTATGAACATATCTAAATATATGAATACATTTTTTTTCTTCAAGCTTTAACACAACGACAGCAAAATAATCATTTAACAGAATGATATATATATTTGTGGATAGGGCATACCCCTGCTTTCATGCAACTTTTATACATGTCACTCAACAATTCTCTACAATAGGTGACAATTCACAAAAATAACTTATGAATCTAAATTATCGTTAAAGTAACGGCTTATTGATTTAAATATTGTATAAAATTAGTTGTAAATCAATTTACGTCAACTAGCGATGGTTTTGTTATCATTTATTCCCTTGTTACAAACTAAAAGAAGTTTGTCAGAATAATTATTTATATATATAGTTGTGCGTCTCAGAAATCAATACCAGTCGCTAAAAACTGAAAAATATATTTAAATATTATACGAAATTAGCTGTAAATCGATTCAAGTCAACTCACGATGGTTTTATTAATTATTATCATTTATTCAGTTGTTATTAACTAATAGAAGTTTGTCAGAATAATTAATTTATAGACAGTTGTGCGTCTCAGAAATTAATACCAGTCGTTAAAAACATATTTTTTTTGTCAAAGAATTGAGTTTCTGTTACATAGATACAACTATTTTATTGATATCTCAGTGAATTGTACACTTTTTCACTCTTTGATGGAGCTGATAAGTATCATGTTCATAATCTTATATCCTCTGACGGACACGTCCAATATATTGAACATATGAAACACTTATAGAACATCTTTTGAATTAATGAGAGCATCATCTGTTGTGGTCACTCTATAGGGTCCCTCTGTAGAGTCCCCTCTGACCACTCAATTGAAACAATAAAATAAGTCATAAAACCCTCCTCCCTTCCAATTGACCTCTCATGAAACCCAATCGCCTCTAGGAATAAAAAAAATATATAACGATAAGTATTGTCTTTTCTTCTTCTTCTCAATAATCCCAGCTTTGTGGGATATAAGAAGTGTATATAAATCACCAGACAAACAGCTATCATAAGCACGTTAGAACACAGACGATATCAAATTCAAATATCTAGAAGGCAGAAAGAAAAAACATTGATTTTATGGCCCCTAAGACTCAAGTTACATGATGGTTGTTACATGAAAGAACATTCAAAATCCGATTTTACTATTTCTTTAGCCTCCCTTTTGGTGTGTGTTGTGTGTATACGACGTTATTAGGTAGTATAAGTAAAGGAAAGGTACACCTAAATAATCTACATATGTGTCTTATATTAGATGTAATTCGAACCCCCCGTCTAATAATAACTTATAATACAAAAGGAAATATAAGTATGTATGTATTATTGTTGTTCTTATTCAAGGCAAGGGTCAAAGAAATCAGAGAGAGAGAGAGGATATTCCTTAAGGGCATATATTAGACGCACTCAAGTGTAATAGGAAAATCAGGGCTTTGGTTCTCCCAAACACTTCTGAGGGGTATGAAAAAACAATATACAATAATCAATTATAAATGAGATATATATCATTAAAGAATATCATTATTAAAGGGTATCCATAGGGATATATAACATATTCCTTTCAATAAATAAGTAATACTTTGATAATCGATCATGGAGGTCCATAACAAATGAATCAATACTATTTATCAGACTTGTTGATTTGTCGTTCATTTGTAATCGTTATTCGCGAACGACGATCGAGAACCAAAATTCCTAGCGTTCGTTAAAAAAATCATACAGTAACTTGCAGGTTTGTACTTATTCAAAATATCTTCATGAATGTATACCCCTGGCGCTAAAAAAATAATAATATTTTCCTTCGACTTGTAGTGTTGTACTTTTTTAAATCCTTTCTAAAAACAGTCATCACTTTTTTTAGTATGGCGATGTAAAAATTTCTTTAAATAAAAAACGGCGTCACTTTTTTTCAGAATGACGACGACAAACGAACAATAACGACGAACGATTCAATATTAAAACGAACGATGAACAACGAACGATAACTTTTGGTGAACGATGAAGGACGACCATGACTTATGGTGAACGATAAACGACGAACGATTCCATCTTAAAACGAACGATGAACGACGAACGATAACTTTTGGTGAACGATAAACGAACCACAATTCTTGGCGAACGTTAACAAGTCTGCTATTTATAAATGAAAGGTTTTGTGGTTTACGCTTCTGCGTCTGATTCCAGGATATGTAAGAATACCTCTTTCTGTTTTTGGCTTCCTTCCTGCACGGGAGACAAATGTCTCTGAATAAGTTATTTATATTATTTATCTATATAATAACATCTCATATTATTGTAAAAGCTAAACTACTCAATATATAAACGTTTATTAAGTTATGTTTCCTTAATAAATTTGGAAATGTGTTTAAAAATCGGACCAATTTATTGCGTGTACCGTACAAATCTGTATTCTTTGTGTTTGGTCAATAACTTATCCAAATATACAAACTCAAAAACAAAATGGCTTAGATATAGATTAGCGACATCCAGCCTATTTACCAACAAGTCAAAACACAAAGAAGAAGAAAGGACCTGTTCGTATTGCGGAAGCACCTCCGAGTCATCATTCCACCTTTTTTTACGAGTGCCAAAGATAAACAGCATTAAACTACATGTGGAGGACAAAATCCAAAACACTTACGGAATTTCCTTATCCAAGTCGGACTGGCTTGTGGCAATATGCCCAGAATCAGAAGACCATTACAAAGTGGAAAATATAATCTCATGCACAATATCCTGGATCTATGGAGCGAGGCAAACGAGGATTTTCCCTTCACTCAGGGTCTTCTCGAGAATGGTGGACCGAATGATTGAGGTGATGGATGGGTTCCCTTGACCACGAGCATAATCCGAAGCCAATATTCATTTTACCCTATAGTGTTGGATGTTTTTATGATCCTCAAAAATCTTTGTTTTTAATTAACTCTCTTTTGTTTAATATTTACCTCACGTGCTTGTTTTTATTATTGTTCTTATTTGCGTCAACTCCCTCCCTTTTTTATTATTGTAAATCATCCCTTTTAAACTGTCCTGAAAAAACGCACATCAGAAAAAAAAAAAACTTATCCAAAAAAAATTATGGTTGAGTTGAGTGAGTGATTTAACTAGTAAAAATATTGGCTTTTGATTTAAACAGCCAGAACGATCAGTTTCATATCCTTTGAGTTTCAAACTATACACTTATTTTCTATTTGTAAATCACTGAAATATATTATAATGTGGTTCAGAGCCTATCGTATTTCTATGTATGTCGTTTACGTATCCTAGAATGTTTAGGGAAGGTCAAAGATAATAGATAATACAAGATGCGCAGAACGCAATGTTTAGATTCCTCTGATTAAAAAAGAAAACAGATGACGTCACAGTAGCTATTTTGTTATTAAATAAAATCAAAGGTACATTTTAAAAACAGTGATTAATTTCAAAAGGAAATAAAAAATTTGAAACCCGGGAGCTCTCCGGCGGAGGCGGAGCTGCAGAGGACGGCCACGTTGCTATGGAGCTCCTAGATGCGTGTGGGCTACCAGCCAAAGGCCTCAGAGTCCCGTGCGGTGTTCAGGACTTCACTTCCTCCCTGAACTGAAGTGTGCGTCCCCGGGTGGCTCGTGGCGGGAGGAGCCTCCGGACGTTATTCCTTTGAGAGCCTTAACGTTCTTAGCTTAGTTGTCCAGAGGTATTAGATACATAGGCAAATCGCAGCTGTGATGACGTCACTTTTTTATTGGAAATATCCTTCTTTGTTTTACATGAGTTCTGCCCCCCCCCTGGGGAAGGTATATAGTGTTGCAAGTCAAGTTGTAGGGTTGGAATGGATTTTAGGCTTACAAGCTTTGTATAGTTTTTTCGTTAAATATAGTACACTATCAACTATTATACTGTAATGTGAGAGATAATATTATACAAATATATCAAATTACTACCCTATAACTTTATATTGCGATATTTTTATAATAACAAAACAATTTTACACTCCTTACCCTATTCTTAAAGCAATAATTATGGCCGTTCAGAGGATCTATAAACAACTAGAGGCATATATACACTCAGAGAGTGCAAACCTCCGCCGTCACGGGGTCCTTATGAGCCTTCCGAGGCGGATTTTTCACGACTGGGGCGGCGTAGAGGGACGGGAGAGGTTCCCTCGACGGAAATTCCGAGAGGAAGACGCTCCCGGCACCGATTTTACAGCATAGCGACATCTATTGACAGAGTAGGCTAACTTGAAATATTTATTAGTATTTAGCTCGTTTTGCCTCTTAATTCTGCACTCAGAGATGCAAAATTTAATCACTTGTTACTTTTGACATTTCCAACAACTCCGCCAAGTTTCATCCGAATCCGTTTCGTACTTTTTGAGTTATCCTGCTGACAAACAAACCAAACAAACAAACAAACCAACGCCAGTGAAAACAATACCTCCTTCGGCGGAGGTAATGATTATTCGCCAAAATGTTGTTCTTTGTTTGTTATACCCCTTCACTTTAACCCTATACATATATTATTTACTTGTCTTCACGGCCATATGAAAAGAGATATTCGTTGATCCATAAAAAATCAACGCCAACTTTGATTTATTTTTACCTGATGGTTTTTTACTCCCTTTCAGTTCCTACTTACATAAATTTATTTCCCGCACGTTCTTTGCAGTTGACTAACTAACTCATTACTCAGCCTTTGCCCTAGAAGCTATATATAGAGAGAGATAGATATAAATGAATGGTGTTTTAAGGAACAAGTCTGAAGTCAGTGCCCGAAGAGTCGTTATGCCTTACACGTATTCAAAAAAATAACAATCCTGAGTCTAAGCAACAAAAATTAAACATTTATAAAGAACAATTGTATGACAGTACAGTAAAGGAAACCAAAAAAAACATTCTTTTGTTTTTAATTATAATTTTTATACACATGTTAAAAAGCCAACAAAAGGATTTCTTTGAAACAAACAAACATTTAGTCATAGAGACACAACATATGAAAAGAACCAAAAACATTCTTTCCTTTTGGTTGACATCCCTTTGACCTTTTTTGTGATGATGTCCTGCAACTCCATGGAAGACATGCTCCTGTCAAGCAAGCATCTTTGAGGCCTCTTTGTGAGCAGTCCTTGGACATAATTGTATAACAATAATAATAAGAAGAATACGAATAATATAATTTTGTTCCCATGATGTAAGCTGATCTTTGATCAGTTGAAATATTTGAATATAAGAATTCCAAAGTTTTTTTTCTCTTTTTCTTTACTTTATCACGTGTACACCTTTTAGATCAGGATGAGGGAGTGCCATCAATGATCAGGTTTCAGTTTCTTTGTTTATCTATTTTACTCCCTACTTGTGTGGATTTGTGCAATTTTTTACCCTTTATCGTCTCCCCCTTTAACACTCTTAAACTAAACACTTGAAGCATATATATATATATACATATATACGTACATTTATATATATACATTATGTAAATATATATACCAGGAAACGACCGGGACCCCTTATTTCGCCAGGACCGGGCCGGGCCGGGACTTAATTTTTTTAAGCCGGGCCGGGACTTAATATATATTTTTCGTTCCTTAGAAAAAACTTTCCAAAGAAATGTTACGACATTTTTTTAGAAAAGACTTTCCAAAAAAAAAAAAAAAATCTCAAAAGAAGTGGTGACGTTTCTAAAAAAACGTCGTCACTTTATGGTAATGACAAATGAAAGAAAATATTTAAGTCCTGGACCGGTGATAAAAAACGGGACACCGGGCCGGGACGCTAAATAACAGCCGGGCCGGGTACCCGTCGTTTTCTGATATATACTTATGTCCAACAAATCAATTCATTTTTAAGACGTTTGACGAGTCGCATTGGTGTTATGGGACTGTTTGTGTGTACATATATGTATACCATATATATATACCATATATATATAATAAATATATATATTTGAAAAAGTCTTCATATATGTATATATTAACAAGTATTCCTCGATTTACGCCCTTCTATTCGCCCAACATGTTATACAGTATCCTTCTAAATAGACTAATACAAAATTATTGTTTATATTTTGCTACTGAATTGAAATATCTGTTGTTGTTCTACTAATAAATGTTTTAGTTATGATCACACTCTTTTTGTTCATGGTTAAATTATAGCAGGTTATATAAAAGTTACAAATAGGTAATATAGAAAAGTATTATCACATTATATACCAAACAAAAGAGTGATTTTTATAAAAAATAACAAGGCCAAAATAATTTCCGCTTGTTGATCTTTGGTTCTGGTTTAATTGGAATGGCTTCGACTAACTTTCAGCATCCCACAAATTTTTCTATCAACCCATGCTTTTATTTCATGAAAACAAAACATATATATATATATGTGTGTTCATATAATATGGCCAAGCATTGTTTAGTTGATTAGATACAAAGAAGAAAAAACCCGCAATATATATAAACTAATTTCAACATAATATGGACTAATATTATATATTTTTATATTACGACATTGTTACCTTAGACGAACTATTCCTAAATACTTCAATTAAATTGATTGCATATTTCATCTTTTTTTTTTTCTGTCTGGAATTTGGTTTCTAAAAAATTTTGTTATATTTTACTTAAATACTTCAACTCTTCAAAATTAATCAAATCTCTACAGGATTTTATACATAATTTAGTATCACTATTTTCCTTAAAAGAATCCTGTTATTCGGTTATTACATTATCAAATACACACTTCGGAATAAAAATACGGGTAACATAAAAACAAATCAAGTCTGCAATTTTCCTACTACATATATTTTTTATAATAACTTTTATAAATCCGAACAATTACTTAATAAATATTACTGAAGATAAAAGTTATAATGTACAACTGAATGTTTGAGGGCATAATTATAGTTATATAAATGTTAAAATTCATGCCTATAGGTGTATATTTCATAATTAAAAGTTGAAATTTTCTTTTATTTATTTTTAAAATGTCATTTTATAAATGTTCCAACAAAACATAAATTAGCCATATTTTACATATATCTTGTGTTATACTTGTAAGTATTGATGCATGAACCAATATACTTATATTTTATATATTAGCAGAGCATTTAAAGGGAGAATCCAGCCTTCTTGTGCAACTTGATTTCCTCGTCACAACTTTCTTCTTCTTCGCCCTCTAAAATAAGTGTTGAGTTGAACAATTTTCATATATATTTTTTTTTCGGTGAAGGCTTGCCTTTTTCAAATTTTCATGTCAGTCAGTTGATCGATTTCCATGTTAAGGTATGTTTATGAATTGTGACATGAAGAGAGAGAGAGAGAGGGGGGAGTTATATTTTTTTGACGTAATGCAACTTCATGGCACGTTGTGTGAGGAGTTAGATCCTCATTGACAGGTGGTGGAGGAGGAGTAATCAGTTGAGTTCTTCATATTAAGTTATTTACAACAACAACAACAACCCTCCCACCACTTATTTAAAGTACAATAAACAACATGTTAAAGTCTTATTTGAATCATTTTTATAAGTAATACAATACTTCAAAGAGTCTATTTTGTCTTTTTGAAATGAAAAACACAAACAGAAAAGTCACTTATATAGCCTATAGTTGAGTTTAAAAAATGTTATTTTATATATTTATTCATTTTAAGTCATCTTGTTAAATGATTCGGACTAAATTGGTAGTTGTTAAAATGGCAGTTCTTTCAAATTTATCAATTAGAACGTTTTTATAAGTTTATAATCAATTATCTTTATTGTTCATCACTTATTGTAAATAGTAAGGATTTATTTATCATTAAGTATGATTAGCCCAAAAAGAATATAAGTTTAATTTCTGAGATTGAGCATATTTTTATAAAATTACTAGTAATGATTTATATTTGATGTAATAGGCCCAATGATATTGGCGCATTTAAAAACATATTTTACTGTTTTAATGGATAAAATTATGATGTTCTCATCTCATTTTGTGATGCAATATTTCATAATACCCACTGTTTTATAATTATTCTAGTTTTTATAGCCATTTTACGGAAAAGTCCTAGTGTTGTATCCTGAAATATATATATATATATATATCTGAATTAAAACAGCAAAAGGTTTCCAACCAAAAAATATGTAATCTCCTAGGCCATTGGCCTCACATACTTAATTCCTCCATTGTTTTTCAATTTGACAGCCTTATGTAATGAGACACCAAACTTATCGATCTTAAAGAACTGCCTGCTTATATGTATATCGTCTAATAAAATATTTTCTTATACGGATGAACCAAATAAATTATGAATAAAATACTAATTAATTCCTGATTGTCTGCGTATTGATTGTATTTCCATCCAACAAGCATTTAGTTATAGTTTGTTTTGCAAAAGTATCCCAAAATATATATAACTAATACCTAGGTAGTAGATCTTCTATAAAAGCATAGAAATACCTTGATATACAAATATTTTCTCCTTTTCCTCAGGAGAAGAAAATAAATCAAAGTAGTGAGATCTATTAAGACTCGAAATAAGCAAAGAGTCCCTGAAGGGACCCCTTCTCTATACACAACACACACAAATAACTCTACATACATATATGTATTTGTTTATTTATTCCACCATTAGTCACTTGTCTCAAGCTCAATTCTTGTTTATATATATATATATATATATTCTCAGGGATATCTCTTGACAAAGATACACAAGAAAGAATAAAAAAGAAAAATACTTTCGGCATGAATTTATGATTGCAGTGTGATGTCATTTGTTTTGATTAGACTCTGCACCTATATTTGTTGTACCTATATGTATGTGTACAGAGAAAAGTAAACAAGTTTAAGAGGAGAGGATGCCTCCTTTTATTTCAAGAGGGGGGAGAAAATAAATATCTTAATCAAAGATCTCACAACCCTTTTTGTTTTATTCTTTCTTCATTTGACTCACAACAAAAACATTTTTTAGTCAACCATGGATCGAATTTCCCTTCCTTACGTGTAGTTCCCCTTGACGTATTTATCACAAATAAACTATTGATATCTTTGGAGGGAAGAAGAAGAAAAAAAATATATATATATTTGAATTCATATAAAGGAAATGAAGAAATTTACAATTTTTATATATTTATTTCCCTTTGTTTAGAGTTTTCTTAATGAAACAGGATCTATATTATATATATATATATATATATGTGTTATGTATATCTGTCATGGATGAATAACTATCTCTCCCCCCTTCTCTATGTGTTTCTTCTAACTATAAACGAAAAAAAAATGTGAAATAAATGAAAAGTTTCTTCTTTGTGTTGATATATATACTTATATATAGCGTACAAATATTGTTTACTCTATTTAAAAAGTCTTCAAAGGCCAAGGTAGGCCATAACCCTCCTCCTTCCTTAGATTCGTTTTTTTTAGTTCGATGAATTTGTCTGAACTCTCTGTCAATACCTCTTCCTTTTCTCGTCTTCCTTTACACTATTCTTTTCAGCACCTTCATAGGTAGTAGATAATGACTTCAGAATACATTTAGACGCGCATCAATTATTACCGAGGAAGGGAGAGAAGAAATATATGTATATCCACACCAGGAGGAGTTGTTGTTGTGTTTTTATTGCTCCATTTGCCCAAATGATTCCAAGACATTGTCTTGATTAGGGGGTGAGGGAGGGAAAAAAAAGATGGCGGTTGGTTTCCATTCCCTCTGTATGGCTTTGTCCGTCAAAGATACTAAATACAAAGAACGATTATTTTATTACAATTGTATTTTAGTGTTTGTTCATATTTGATGTTAAAATTTTAAACTAAAATGTCTAATTATGTTTTTACGCATTAACATAATTTTATATACATTCTCTTTTTTGTGCTTCTATATATTTTTATGAATGTAGAATAAATAAAATTACAAAGAACGATGAGAGAAAGAATGTCTTAAGTAATAGAGTTAATACTATAATCAAAATATCCTAAAATGAATGATAAACTCCTAGGCATAAATGCGATTCATTTTTCTCTTATATCAAGAAGTATAGTATCATGTCTGATATATATATATATATATATATAGTGTATGAAGCCATCTTCGATACAATACCGTGCTTAAGATAACTTTATAATATCAATTCCTAAGGTTTATGTTCTTCTATCGTACATTATAGATATTGAAATGCAATTTATTAAAATAACTACAGTATTGTTTTTTTAGCCTGAACGTTTTTTTTTTTGTTGCTTATATAGTTCGATAGAATTGCAGCTTCCGACTGGATATAAATAAGCATTATAGCATTAAAATTAGTCCCTCGAACCTAGGATCTTATCATCAATGAGGTAGACAAAAAATGACCATCCCCTCCCGGAGTATTCGAACCACCGCCCCCAACATTGAAAGTGCCTGAATGTTTGTCTATTCATTGGTCAATAGAAATTGGCAGATGTGTACCTCCTTGGGCAACTCAATACTATTTACAATCACCAAAATCATGCATTAATATGCTTAAAAAATACTTCATCATGCTCGTACATGAATGCATAATATACCATCTGCAATCTGTTCAAAATAGCCTACTCAACTTAGAAAGCTAGTTTGTCCTTAAATATATTCACGAATGATGCTGGGGAAACAAAGCAGTCAGCTTTGTATTCGTATGATGAAATAAATATAGCACATAATTTTCCTCATAAAATAACAATCTTAAGTATGTTATTGGTATTCATAAGGAATGACTTTGAGCTAAAAGTATATCTCACTCTTTAAAAAGACCTTCATTATAACTCATTATTAAAATAGAGGTATTTAGCTCTTTGATAACAGTTAAGGAATGCCATCTTTGATCTCGAGGATATGCATAAGCATTGGGATAGAGAAAGAGAGGCTATTCTTTCCAATAAACTTTTTTTCAGTTGGTAGCACACAGTTTTCTCTCTTTTTAAACATGATATAATAATCAGAAAGTGATGAGCCCTTTATCGACAGGAATAATATACTAAAGCAACATTCTTTATCCCCCCCCCTCCCCCTCAGTATGAGCTGTTACTTATTCGATTAATATCAATATGTGTGATAGTGGAATAATCGATGCAATCGATATTCATGTCGAGGCTCATGAGAAGACACAGTTTTAAGGATAATTTTTTCTTTAAATTGATGTTTACTCAACATCAGCCGCCGTGAATGAGGGGATACATTAATGCACCATACCAATATTTATTATCTTTATTACTATCCCTCTCCTTTTTCTTTAAAATGATAAATTTAAACCCCAAGTACAAGAGATAAGAATGAACATTCACAAAATTATGTATATATGCAGCGAGAACTAACTCCTCAAAACTCCTATGTAGGATTGAATTTCTTTTAGAACGGAAGCTTTCCCTCCTGGAGGAACGACGGAGGTCCGAAGCAGAAGCAAACACCAAATTTAACCAAGACATCTCTTAAAGTTGTATTTTAATTTTTTTAAATACTTAATATCTAAAAAAGTTCGTGATTTACCCCCAAAAATAATGTTTTGTCATCCTTTTTGTCAATCTTCTTATCAATTAAATGTGCAAATATGTTTAGCCATGTAACACTTTTAACGTTTGCCTCAGTTGTAGTGCATATCTTTATTTCTATGTATTTTTATCTCTGGACTTAAAAAAAACATTCACAAAATTATAAAATAACTAGAGGACCTAGAGAGTGCAAACCTCCGCATATCCCCACCAAATGAATCACTTGGTCTTTTTGTCATTTCCAACCCTCTACGCACTGTCCCTTTAACTCTACATACTGCTCCTTTATTGTTTACACTCTAAGGTACATGGAAAGAAAAAGAAACTGACTCATCAAAGAGGAGAGTACAGCACAGCGACATCTATTGGCAGAGTAGGCTAACTTGAAATATGTATTAGTATTTAGCTCATTTTGTATCTTAAAAAGCACTCAGAGATGCCAAAATTAAATTACTTGTTCCTTGTGGCATTTCCAACAACTCCACAAAGTTTCATTTGAATCCGTTCCGCCCTTTTTGAGTTATCTTGCTGACAAACAAACCAACCAACCAACAAACCAACGCCAATGAAAACAATACCTCCTTCGGCGGAGTAATAACACATATAAATGATATCTAGTTAATAATAAGATAATAGATAGCTTTGTTCTTTCCCTTTCGCTATCTTTGTCGACAATTATCGATGCGATTCCCTCGCATCCTTTCACTTTATCTCTATCTTTCTCTCTCTTCCAAAAGTAGGTTCGATGGAAGAAGATAAGGGAATTTACCATTAGGTGAATTGGGAAAAATAACAAAATATGAGAGGGGAAATACTGAATTTCGCATAAATCATAAAAATAGAATGTATTGTTATGAAATGTTCCAGACACGACTTCTACACGTTAGTCTTTTTTATATATTTCATCCCCCCCCCCCCCTCCACTCTTTCTTTCTCTCTCATTTTTTAGTCTTTCTCCTATATTTGTGTGTCTTCTGCCCCCATTTTCACATTCAGACCTTCCTTCTGCTTCTTCTTCTTGTTTTTATTTAAACTATTCATATGTTTGAATATTTTAAACACAATGGATGAATGGATAAAGGCAGAGAGAGGTCATTTGTATATGGAATTTAATACATATTTAACATATAGGGAAATCCCTTTCAATAAAAAGTGCTTTTTTAAATGGAAGGTTTCCCGCCAAAGCATATGACTGATCGCTCTTTTTGATTGGTTGATTTTTATGTCTATTTTGGTTCAATCAATTGTATGGTTTTATTTGCAATTCCACTTAACTCAAGCCTTCTTTTTTACTTATACATGCATAAAATAAAGTATATAAAACTAACAGCAAGAAGAAACACTTAATGGGCCAATAGGCGCTAGATTTTAAAGCTCAATGTACCATATTTGAACTGGTGGTGAGTTTGTAACATCAATACACTGCCGTTGATATTCTAAACGATTGTGTTATGTATTCTTACTGTCACATTCTCAAGAAAAAAAAAATGGAGACTACTTTTATATTATTCTGCACTTATTTTAAAATGCAGTGGAATTTAAATATATGTAATATGCATTACTATCAGCAAAAACTTTAACTTTATGTTATGCTTTATCGTATAGTTTAAATAAAGAATTGCCTATGAAGTATGAAAAATGGTTGCAAAAATATAATAAAATATTTGTTAATTGCCATGCAATGAAAGCAAAAAAAACTATTTATCCTTACTTACTTTCATTCTCTATATTTATCTTTATCTTATTATCTTGTCCCACTTCTTGATCAATGTCTTCGCATAATAATGTTATAGCATATATAGAACAACTTCTTACATAATATAAATCAATACAACTCCCTGCTATTGATCCAACCGCCATTGCCATTCATCATTCTTTAAAAGGTCAAACCTGACAACAATAATAACAACTAAGTCACAAAAGTGTCCAATGCAAATATTTTTTTTAAATCCCCATCGGAAGTCATCAAATATATAGAGAAAAGTTTTGTCCCTGGACTACATATATATATATATATATATATATATGGGGGGTTATTTCGTGCATACATTTACTCTATTGCAAAGGGATATATATATATATATTAAAATGAGAGGCAATAAATCATTTATTACTAAAAAACAGAATAAAAAGAAAATGGCCACTTTCTTTTATAATAAATAATAATAAATATATGACAGAAGAAAGAAGACGAAAATAGAAGAGGGGATACAAAAGGAAGGACATGGGGTATCAATACAATAAGTATATAAAAATATTTGAATGCTACTATAGAGAAAGCAAGGTTTTCTTAAGCCTCATATGATTATCTGTTCATCAACTGATTAAAATATAAAGAAAGTTTATGTATTGTGTCCTGTTAAGAAGTATTCCGAGTCGCTCCAGGGAATTTATAAATTTCTCAGGGATCAGCTGCCTTTGGAGATATTTTTTATATCGACAGTTAGCTGTGTTATCTTGGCTGTGAGTACAAATCTATATGTAATGTCTCATTTTTATTTACATAATAAACGAACTGGTTAAAAGATATACATGAAGATACATCTTTTTTTTAAAACAGTCATTTGTCATAAATGGAAGTCTCTTTATTAATTATATTTATAATACTACTTTTAATGGGTAAAAGATAGTATAAAATTGTAATATCGACGTTTGCAAAAAAAGTTAAGCTCATCTTTGCGAGATTATATACTTCTCAGTTTTTTATTCGACACACAAATTTAAATATTAGACTTATTCGTGCATTTTCGGCGTCTCGTAATTTTGCCATCATGTAACTCTGACAATTCATAATGCAGCGTTATATAGCTCGACACTCATTAAGTCAATATTTTGTTAAGATGCTACTGAAGATGCTGTTTTTAATATCGTATCGAAGTATATAAACCATAAAATATTATATTAGAATAAAATGGTATAGCAAAAAACTTACAAGAAAAAAAAGTCTTTGGAAAAAGTATAATAGAAGTAATGGCCAAGAAAAAGGAAAAAACGGTCAAAGCATATGATATGTATGTATGGAACACTACTATATATTGTCCAATCAATAATTACAATATTAATTGTGTATTGATCAAATAACTTATTCTTTGTATTTAAATAATTTCGAAAATAGTAGGTCTATAATATATATATCATATACATATCGTTTCCCATTATTTCTTTTTTCTATCTTGGCCATTTTTCTGTATCATTTCTTCTAAATTCGCAATATATATATATATATTATTACAAATACTATATAAAAAAGCACCTCTGACGTGCACAGACAAAAAATAAATCATTTTTTTCTTTCTATCAACATCATCAATGCTTTCAGCTGATTATTTAATGAGTTATGCGTAGGTGTATATAGGCGGCTACAAATAATAATAATAATAATAGTAATAATAATATTGCTACTCCATGATGCTTTTTCTTCTTCTTCCTCTTCTGTAGACAGCATCTGAATGCCAGGGAGTCATTTACTTTCTTATTCTTTAAAGGTCATCATTACCCCCCCCCCCCCCCATTTACTTCAATATTTCAACAAGGATGACGTGATATTGCTCTTTGAGAGGGGTAAAATAACTTTTGATAAATATGATTGTTAAAGGGGGGAAGAAGAGAAGAAGAAAAAGAAGTAAGAGGGGGGGGGGGGAATTTACCAAGAGGAAGGGGGAATATATTATTATTTTATTTTTAAAGGCAAGCAAATACATTTAAAACGTCTTTTTCACATGCATCAATTTTATATATATTTTTTCTTTTACAACAAAAATGAGAAAGATAATATTACAAAGTCAACGGGCGAGCTTTTTCTTCTCCACAAAAAATGAATGGGTAAATAATGCTTATTATTATTATTTATGGATCTTAGAGTAATGATAAATGTATATATATAAATATATATATATATGAATTTGACTATTGAGGAAAGAAAGGCGGTGTGGAAAGGTGTATGTGTGTCTAGCATTCTTGCCTATTTAAAGAATATTTCAACATAAAGATGCAAAAAATGTATAAATATTCTAAATTTACACTCTACGTAATAATTTGTTTGTTTAGAATGGGGGAAAAGGTATGAATAGATTTAT
>CP045900.1:21495587-21514694 GCA_013387185.1 Caligus rogercresseyi | reverse complement strand
GCAATTTATGTTTTGCTTTAAATACAATGGTTCCCATTTTATGTTTGGTAAATATGTTTATACTGTAATCTTTATTTTTATAGGTTCATGCTAAATAAAGACCTAACCGAAAAAAACGAGTTTTAAAAAATGAGTTAACTAGTATGCTTATTTAATCTGTCGGATGAATTCTTTGAACCATATAGGCGGAAAAAAATGAAGTGGAACCTAGAGAAAATATTCTTGAGGCCGATTGACTTCTTTTATCCGCCTTTGTCATACAGATTATATGATATCGAACCATGGAAGAAAATAAATCATTTTTTTTGCGATGAGTTTTGACATTTATTCCTTTGTATTCTTGGCGAAGACTGAAATGAATTAACAAGCTATTTGAAGCAAGTTATATTTGTATCTTAATGGTAACATTCATAATGTATATATTTGATTTCTTTCCTTTAAATACATATGCTGATCAAAAAATGTAGAAAACTAAAATATTAATATTGCGCATATATTATATTTAGTTTTGTCAATGATCATACATTACTATCTCGTGGTTGACTGTATTTTTTATTGTTATTTTGAAGAATCAAAAAGAGAGGATCAATACTCATCGTCCTCAGCAATCTAAAGAAATATAAAACATTAGCTTATGAGCAATAGTAGACTGGAAATGTTATATGTCCTACCCTGATTATTTATAATCATGATATGAAAGGAAAGATGATATTTTATTTGAATGTAGAGCTCTAACCACATGGTTTGTTAACATAAAAATATTTTTTATATTTTATTCTATTCAAGCCAGCTATATTTTTTTGATCATCAAAGGCTTTAACTTAAAAATATCTCATGATACACACATCTATGGTCAATATAACAAAAAACCGCATAGTAATAGTTGTGTAACAGAACTTTTAAAAAACATTGTTGTTTCAATTTTATTTTAAAGGTTTTTTCCTATGAATACATAACTTTTTAACACATAATCCTTCTAAGCCAATGAAAAACGCCTCAAACCCATCTTCCACGACAAATGCCAAAATATTGTCACTATATAGATCTGATATATTGCTGAATATACATCACGTAACCCATTAGTTACTTCAAAATATGTTTTTTCACATAAACTTACATTAAGCCATGAGGCTACTATTACGTCCTGGAGAATCTAGATTATTTCCCAGGATGATAAATAAATAAATTAATATAAACTTAAGCAGAGTATAAAAAGACGGCGGGCATATTAGTCTCGTATTCTATATAAACATTCAACTATTAATAAAAAAAATGGAAAACCTCCCACCCCCCTTTTTTGTTGAAGCTCTTTCAACCCAATTTTCACTTGGATTATATAACAAATAACTAAAATAGAAATAGGGGGGGGGGGGGACGAATTAAAATGAACAGAAGGAGTGCTCTGAGAAACTCTCTAGTAGTTTTATTTGATATAAACATAGGAGCAACAAAAACATCCTTTGACCATTTTTGATTAACATGAAAAGGCGTAGAATGAGGGGGGGGGGGGGGGGACTGAATACAAAAATTGAATTTATGTATTAAGTTGAGATATAATGAAAAATAAAATAAATAAAAAGATTCCCATCTGTGTGAGGCTGTGAAAATCACATTCTCATAAAAAAAGGCTTGGTCAGTTATATATATAATATATATATTTAGTCAAATGAGAGGGGGGAAAATTTCTTTAGAAATCAAATACACCGAGGGGCCGTAGGGAATTGATTAAAATCCGTCTTCCATGCTAACAAATACCCGCCTCTTCAGGATTCTGTATATTCAATCTATTCATACATAGATATAGGTATATGGTGCTCACTTTTTGTATTCCTGGAAAAAAGAGAACAATATAATATTAAATAAATACTGGTATATATCAAATATTCCATATCCTCTTTCTGCATAATTTGACCCAGAAAAACGCGAAGAGAAGAAATCAAATTAGACAGGGTTTTTTAAAGGATGTTCTTGGCATTCGTCGGAATGGTTCATGCATATTTCAATTCCCTCTCTGTCTTGAATGACTACCTAAAAGAAACACAAGAACAAATGAAAGAAGAATAACAAAAATAAATAGGGGGGACACATGTATGTATATCTTAATTGGTAAATATTTGACAGAAAAGTAATTCAATTTGTAAATATACAGGCCGTGTGTGTGTGAATTGTTTGGGGGGGGGGGGGTTCCTTTTTTAATAAAAGGATAATACATCATGGTGTGTGGTGTGTAGTTTTTGATTTTCAAATATTTTATTTGTTACTCACGTTTTATGTTCTTATTGCTCTTTTTTTGGGGGGGGAAGGAGAAGAAGTGGTTCTTGGGCTATTTAAAGAGGAGAAGAAGAAAACAAAACAATTGGACATGCTTCTTCATGCTGGAAGTGTGTGTGTGTGTGTGTTTTATAGCTTCCTATTTGACCATTGATTTGGACAATAGATAGAAAGAAGAGCTCTAAGAAATATATTAAATACGGAATATATTTAGCTTTAATAAAGGAGAAGAAAACGTCATGACTTAAAGTCATTTTTGGGTGCCTGAAACCCATTTAAAACCTTAAAACTCAATTTATACCTTACAACGTACATATCTTTCTATATGTTTCTTGTTGTCGAAGATACAGTATGTTGAAATATGAATATGCTTTAACCTATATGAATAAGTTTGTTTAAAAAACGATATTTGAATAACAATAACTCGTTATTATTGCTTACTTTATTATTTAAATTATTGCTGAATTTGACTTTTGATTGTTTTCAAAGACAATAAGAAGAAACATAATTACCTCCGCCGAAGGAGGTATTGTTTTCACTGGCGTTTGTTGGTTTGTCAGCAGGATAACTCAAAAAGTACTGAACGGATTTGGTGAAATTTTGTGGAGTTGTTGGAAGTGCCAAAAGGAAGAAGGATAAGTTTGGCATCTCTGGGTGCAGAATTAAGGCGCCAAAGAGCTAAATACTACTAAATTTTCAAGTTAGCCTACCTCTGCCATAGATGTCGCTGTGATGGAAATTGGGTGCCGGGAGCGTCTTCCTCTCGGAATTTCCGTCTAGGGGAACACTCCCCCGTTTCTCTACGCCTCACCAGTCGTGAAAAATCGCATCGGAAGGCTCATGACGGCGGAGGTTGAACTCTCTGAGTGTATATGCCTCTGTTATATTTATATTCACTAAAGCCAATCATAGTCCGATTTTAGCGTCAAATAGATTGAATTTAGTGTACTATATATGTATAGTTCCAATATATAACTTATGGGTTAAAATATTTGTTTTTGTTTCTCATGTTGCGTTTATTAGTAAATAAAAAATATCAATGCATAAAAACTAGAGAAAATGCGTAATATAAACATAATTAAACATTTTATTTAAATTTTGCTCTGGGGTAGAACGCAAAACAATAAAATAAAAACATAGTATCAGGTTAAAAAGCTATCAAATTAGCACAATATAATTTTGTGAAGCAACTTTTAAAGAATTCTACAAACTAAAACATAACCAATGTAACTAAAAAACATAATAAAATTTGCAAAATGCTAAAAACTACTAAATCTTTTTGAAAGTATTTTGTGTTTACACCTATTTTATGGATATTGATGATAAACTTGATTGAAAATCAAGTAAGTTTTTCCACCAAAACATTGTTTTTCACCCATGTTAGTCAATTCATGGAATTCCTCCTTAATTAAATAATTGTGCATTATTTATGAATCCTGAATCACAAAGGTCTTAGAGCTGATATAATTATTTTTATTTCGTCAATAACTTTTGATAAATAAATACACATTTTTTACATTTCTACAAACACTTTCCCCTCATATGTATACATAAATAAACTCTTATTAGTATGTGTAACCATCAAATATATTATTATTAACATACCTATGCAACTGATGTTCATGGAGAATGTGAGAAAAGAAACAAAAAAAGAAAAGCCCCTTCATAAATTGTTGTCTGAGCATAAATAGGACCATATGAGGATACAACCACACACTGTGTGTGTGGAAATTATGAGACCCAGAAAAAAATAGGAAAAAACTCTCCTCTTTCTATTCTATTCGCCTCTCTCTATCCTTTTCTTGGACAGCTCCAAAAGCCAATAGATGATTACTTCCTTCCTCTCTCTTTCTGTGTGTGTGTGTGTGGTGTGTTTCCCTTGAAATGAATGTTATTGTTGACTTGTGGCAGGTAAATTATGATACTTGTTCTTCATGTGTCCTCCTCCCCCCTCTCACTCTTTTTTCTTTTTTTTACTTAATTACACACAATAATGGGTATACTTATGGAACTATTATAATAGGAATAATAGCAAAAATTATAAGAGTAGAAGATGGAGGATAAATACATAAGTTTGAGACAATGCCTTAGTTCTTCTATATTAAATTCCTCCTGGATCTAGGGAAATAATACTTTTTATATTAATTGAGTTTTTAAATGATGATTTATCAGACATATCAAAAGTATTACAACCAGGGCTGTAGGAATTTGGTAATACACTTTCTGGGCATAAATGACCCTTTTAACGAATATTTGGCCTCTTTCTGCATATTTATCGCATATTTTGAGGATATAATACATACATACATATACATATATTATTCAGTATTTACGGGTCTAAATGTCTAGCAAATATACTCTGAACCCGTCAAAATTTGCGAATTTAGTTGAAATATTTTGTTTATAAGATTTACTTAACATGTGGACTTAGCAGCGAATACAATACTATTCCTTAGCTTGAAGATATCGGAACTACTTTATGACTCTATCATTGTTTTCTAAATGTTGCCCAAAAAATCAAAGTTACAACTAACATAACGATCAAGAAATGGGTGTCAAATAGATCATTGGCCTTCCAATTTGATATATAAATTACTCCGCAACTCTATCATAGCTGCTCATTTTTCTTTCAAACAGAAACAAAACGATGGGTGTTTTTAAAATACAGAGTTGTTATTACGTCTATCATATTATTTTCAGTCATCACAAAAAATACTAATTATTTGATAGCTTTATTCCCATGAACACATCCTATGTTCCCTCCTCAACGAGGTGGCCGCCCAACCCCCAGCGGTGGCCATGGAGACTGAATGTTTGTTACTCCAGCGAGGGGGCGGGCGGTGCCAGAACCGATTGGTAATTTCGTCTTCCCCATCTGAGGAGGCCCATGAGGTTCCACAACTCAGTGGCGGACCCACTTGGGAGGGAGACAGCTACTTGCATTCGTCACAATATCTGTGTGGAACTTATCTAAGGCCTTGAGGTCGGCCACAACCTTCACACAGCCAGGACGCAGCCGGGCCATTGGACGCAGCGTCCCATATATAACCATTCTGCATGGGCATTTTGTTTTTATTTGTTTTTATTATTTAAATTTTTTTTATACTTTATTGTTTATGTATTTATATATTTTAGGACTATTACAAATGTAACTTAATATGCCCAATGGCAAGAATATACTCGATTACACGTAATCCTGAATCTTAAAGTTATCCAAAGACTATGTTGCAATAATGTGTTTATATATGTGAATGAATATGAGTATTTTTCCCTTATTTACTTATGTTGCGTATTATTTAAAGACCTATTTTAAAATGGACAGTGAAGTGATGCTTATTTCAAGTTTTTTGGATTTGAGAGTCGGGCTCTCCCTAGGATTTTGCCTTAGTGCATAGAGATCATATCGTAAAGTTTGAACGAAATCGAATAAGGGAAGTATCTCCTCAACGGAGCAAAAGGTGTGTTGTAAACTGATGTGGTAATTTTTACGCCATTCGATCGCCTCTCATGTCCTCAATATAAATGCTTTTTTTAATAATTTGGTGCAAAATTATGGTATAACCTCAACGTTACAAATTAATTATGTTTTTTATTTATATACAAAATAAAAGATAATAGAGTATTGAAATAGTCAGGAAAGTATCCCAAAAATTGCTATTTCATAACCTAATATATCGTTTATTTTGATATATAAACTAGAGGCATATATCACTCAGAGAGTGCAAACCTCCGCCGTCACGGGGTCCTTATGACATTCCGAGGCGGATTTTCACGACTGGGGGCCTAGAGGGACGGGGGAGGGGTTCCCTAGACGGAAATTCGAGGAGGAAGACGCTCCCGGCACCCCCCCGATTTATCAGCACAGGACATCTATTGGCAGAAGTAGGCTAACTTGAAAATTATTAGTATTTAGCTCAGTTTGCTCTTAATTCTGTACTCAGAGATGCCAAAATTCATCAAGTTCCTTGGCACTTCTAAAACAACTCCACAAAGTTACATCCGAATCCGTTCGGTACTTTTTGAGTTATCCTGCCTGTACCAACAACAAACCAACGCCAGTGAAAACAATACCTCCTTCGGCGGAGTTAAAAACAAAATATAATTTGGAATCCTTGAGATAATACCTACATTTGGCACCAAATTATTCTACCCTAATGTACAGGATTCAGTAAACCACAGCCTCTTAAATGGTATGGAATAATGTTATGAAAATCGTTCAATTTATCCATATAGCCTTTGACTATCAATATATATATAGATGCATTACCTTATCGGTAATACACATTATCGAATTTAAATCATCTTCTAACGAATCATCGATAATTCCTCATTGAAAGTGGGCAAGCGCCTCTTCATGTGTCCATATATAATAATAAGCCAAGAGAATACATTTATTTCCTCAATACTTAAAAAATACCCCTTCGCCTTTTCTTCAAAGGCTTTTCCTGATTGACATTCAACCAAAGTGAAACCAAGAAAAGAGGGAAAGAGAAATCCCACAAGGGAAAAGACCAATATCCAAAAGGGGGAAAGGCTAATCAAGGATTCAATCCACACACAAACAAAGAAGGAGAAGAGGCTCTTCCTCTTCGTCCAAAAGGAAGCATACTTGATACATATGTATACAAAAAAATCTATAAATGTAACACTCATTCCCCCCCCCCCCCCTATGAGAAATCCCCTTCTTCAATTAATCATATACAAAAAAAATTCTTTAACAAATTTATATATCCATTTATTATTCACAAAGGAAGTGTAGTAGTGACCAAAATGATTAAGATAAGGAAGGAAGGAGGGTGATCAAATGCTAATCAAACTACTTTTGGACTTTCAAATTTATGGATGTTTGTTTGTTTATTCAAAGGCTGAAAAAATAATATGAAGAATATGATATAGAAAAAGCAGCGGGTACAAATGGAAAGGGGATTAAAAAAATAAGTAAATAGAGGGTTTTTTT
This sequence comes from Caligus rogercresseyi, assembly GCA_013387185.1. Taxonomy (NCBI): domain Eukaryota; kingdom Metazoa; phylum Arthropoda; class Copepoda; order Siphonostomatoida; family Caligidae; genus Caligus; species Caligus rogercresseyi. The sequence continues at coordinate 21,507,466 of CP045900.1, read as the reverse complement.
CAGTTTGGGCAGTCGAACAGACTATGTTAATATTAATGTAGTTTTTCTTACAAAATAGTAAAGATTTAGGGATTGTTTATAAGCAATACTATAGACAAAATTATAAACATATAATTTAGCTTATTGACACATGCTTTTGTGGCAGAGAAATAAACTATCGTTTGTAATGAAAAAATGACATTATTATTTTTTACAAATTTATCCATTCTTTGTAATATTCATCGGTCAGTCAACAACGATGGTTGAGGATGGTTTTTCGTCACGGAAGAGTCGGATTTAACCACGGACTCGTGTTTCTAATATATGGTTACACACTTAATCAAGCAGCTTCTCCTTGTTTAAGGTGTCAGAATGTATTTGTCATACTAAAAAGCTTTATTATTGCATTATTGCGGTGCGATAGCCGTGCGTGTTAAGCATGTTCACTTCATCTCAATGTTGGGTTCGAATCCCGAGAGGGCAGGATTCATTTTGTTCTACTACCCTCATATTATCATAGATCTAGGTTCTGAGTGAATGCTTATAATGCTAATGCTGTTTATATCTGTCGGATACTTCACATTCTGTCGAACCATATATCGGTCGGTCATAATAAATGGCATGAAGAAATATTCTAAACATTATTATTAAGGCCCTGGCTTCAAAGGGAAGGAGTTCGTATGGAAGTGTTCATGGTCCTTTGAGACGGATCTTCAATGGATGCGACTGATGGATTTGGATATTGAGGCGGAAAGTTGTTCGATCCCTCATGTAGAAACTCTTCCGAGGAACTACTATTTGGAGCATGTTTAAGGAGGAGTCGGAGGCATTCTTTTGGATTAGAGAAGAGAGTAGGTTATTGGATCCCCTCATCGAAGGGACTCCTCCGTGGATTGTATTTTTTATATTATCCCCTTTATTGTTTAGAATGATATATAAAATGATATAAAAATATTACATATAAGTAAAATCAAAATTATATTAATTAATTCACCTCTCAGTTCCAAATTCTACGGGCTGCATCTTTTTTAATTATCCCTGCAAGGACTGCGGTTAAAATCTTTAATTCCATTGTTCATACATTTGTGAGTGTCCGTATGTTTTATTTTGACGGAATTCTTAAAACTAAATTTTTGAGTCTACAAAAGAGCCAAAGGCATTATTTTGTATGGTTTCCCGAAGATACAGAGGAGTAAAGATCGCAGCTTGAGGCAATCATTTTTTCTCTCTTAGTGCCAAGGCTTTGATGGATCCAAATTGACAAAAGGAGAGCAATTAAACAGAGCGGATTGAGATCAATTTAATTTCAGCTTCTGCTAGGTATTTGCGCTCGATTTAAAAATCCTGCGGCTTCAGGTCCGACATGGAATATGCAGCAGACTTGATTAATTTCAAATGCTCATTTCTTCACGTTATTTAGTTATTTAAAAAGGCTTACGTCGCAATATTTTCGCTCGCATAAATCTAAATTTTAACAGCAATTTGATTGTACATGATTATGCTTGGAGTCCTCAGCTTCTTGGGGGAAGCAAGTAGGTTCCGCGAGTCGGTGGCCTTCTTCCCCCACATGTCCAAAAAGGAGAGTGGTGATCTTGTCGAGAAGAAAAAGAAGAAGAAGCTTCCAATGAACTACGACCCTAACGTGGAGCCCGATCCTGAGCGCTGGATACCAAACCGGAGCGTATCGCCTTCCGTAAGCACCTCAAGCGAGAGCGGCGGAACAAGGGAGAAAAGTTAACAGGGGCACAAGGCGACAATTATGACTACTCCTCCAGGAAGGCCACTCCAAGAGCCCACATAAAGACATGTTGTGTCATTATATTTTATTATTACTTGGTGTGTTTTTTTTTAAAGTTATGTTTGTACACTTTTTATGAAAAGAGGTTTGGTCTTTTTATAGGTAATCTAATTGTAAAACTATAATGTTTATTTATGTACCATGTACACAATTTACCTATCTTTATTTATTATTGTATATTTTATAGTACAGTTATAATAAAGACCTTTAAAAACAAATATATATATTCATTGTAATTAGGAGCGTAGCCTGGGAAGAGTGACATCATTTGGAAGAACGCCCGCACTAAAGTCGTCGTGAAGTATTGGGAAACGGACCACTTCAACGGGACTTTGGACCGCGTTAGAATAGAGAAGGAGGATGGATGAAAATATATAAGCTCACATTTATTTGAGGCCCGTCCCTGCCTTTAAAGGCAAAGAGTTCATAAGGAACTTTCAAGGATCGACATGGACGATTGTAGATGATCAATGAAGTGGACCGGCTCTTCCTGACAAGGGATATATCTGGACTCTTTTTACGATCTTATTATAACCAAAGCCTGCCGTGCCAGGACAGCTGAGCGAATGTGTTCGTCGCAACTTCGCCAGCGAAGTAACTGGCCATCTAAGAAGGAATCACTGATTGACCTCGGTTGGGAGGTTTTATTTCTTGGTGGAGACGTTAATATATTATAAAATACAAAGGAAATATAAATAAATATGTAAAAACGCAAATATTAAACGAAATAACTTACAACATGATGTTTGAAATTCGTTATAAAAATGAGGCACAAAAAGGGTATTCAATCGAAGATTGGCGAGTTCTTTTGAAATGAATACCCAGGAGGGGAAAATTCCAATTTTGGTGAGCTTTATTTCCTATAAAAAATAGTTGTTAAGCTGTCGCTGCAACGAGAATTTGATGAAGTCAACAGTCATCTTGATTGATGTGCAGCAATGGGACGTATCAATAAGCACTGGGGTGTGTTTCTGAAAGCCTTTCACCAGTTATAATACTTTAGAACAAAGATTATCCACTATAATAGTGGACTACCCTGGTGGGGAGTGTTATTATGTCACAAACTGATGTTTCAAAATACGAATTCGCAAAGTTTTCTAAAGTTCCATTCTTATCGCTTCATATCACAAACGATATTGCACTAAAGCTGAAGTCAAATTCAAATATCAATCTACTTCACGAGAAGTTCTATATGATATATGTAAAACCAGTGTAGGATTTTTTATCAACATCTTTCATGAGATGCCGTCATTATGAATACGCTATATATATATATATATATATATATATATATATAGATATATATATATATATATATATATATATATATAAAGATGCCCTCTTCTTTTTTATACACATACTTTGATCAGTCACAAGAAGAAAGAAGAGACGAAAAAAAAATGAGGAAAAAAGAAAACGATGTGTGATGGCCTAAGAGATGTGAGATGTGTCAGAGCTCTTTTTCTCGTGTTGCTTTAAAAAGACGTTGATTGACAGGACTTTAATTTCATTTCGATACACATACCTTAAGCGAAGAAAGAAAAAAGATGATAGTAAGATTTCTGAGGTCATGATGATGCCAGAAGAAGGAGTAAAAAATGTTATTCACCGATTCTTCTTACATTCCATATATTATAACAACATTATTATTATTATTTCGTTTGAAATACGGTGTAAAATAATGAAACACACACGAGGAACGATGACGGTTAAACCACAAATAAATACACACATAAAATTTGTTTTACTTTTTAACGGCAATTACTATCATATGCCGTTTACATAAACAAACAGAATTAAATCTTGTTAATTACTACCAGCAGAGAGGGTTTTTTCTTTCTTTTCTACCTCTTATATTATAAAATGAATGGAAGCTAGCTTAGATTATATACATATATATTTATGTTCTTTCTTCTAAGGGGGGATTGGAAAAAAACACAACTAATGTGGTTAGAAGCCGCCATACAAGCTAAGCCTGGGAGCAGCAATCAATACATTTATATTTGCATTGCCTTTGGTTAATATAAATTGTATTTACATAGAACCATGAAACTATAACAAACATAAAAACGTCTTTGATTCTAAGAAGTCTACATAGGAAAGAAGAATATGGATATTTAGTATGATATATCTTCAAAGAACATAGATCTAGGCTTAAAATTATGTGAGTTAGTTATGTTTAATATGTTTTTAAGGATGTCGAATATAAATTGTTATTTTTATAATATTTAAGACAATAAGATCAGAAAAATTGATTACTTTTTTGTCAAAATGGAAGTAATGTTAACTAATAATAATTATTAATGTATATAAAAGGGTTTTCAATGGGGACACTTACAGTTTACATTGATTGTTTCGAGAACGACGCCATATTTGTAATTGTTTCTTCAACAGCTGTGCTCAAAAACAATTGTAGTTTCTTCATGGAGCAGTACATATTCGAGCACCCCTCGCAAATTATTAGAATTATTTAAATACGTGTCGAGCCTTGGATTAAAACTTTTGGAGCGTTGGCGCCAATTTATTGTCAATGTAATCGAGCTGCAAAATAAACAATTCAACGTTTTTAGTTTTTGTTTTTGCCTATATGGTTCGATAGAATTGCATCCGACAAGAAATAAATAAGTATTTAAGCATTAAAATTACTCTATCGAAGCTAGGATCTTATCAATGAGATAGATCAAAAATGACCATCCCCTCTCGGGATTCGAACCTGTGCCCCTAACATTGAGAGTTGAACACGCCTTAACGCACACGACTATCGCAGTCCATTCAACGTTTGGTGAAAAATTGAGTCCACATACACGCTATACAATGTTTTGTGTCAGTGACACAAAGTAATGCACGAATTATAACAAAATATTGCCACCAGAAGCTCATCAATTCAACATTAGACAAATTTGTTCCTTACACACCGTTCACAATCGTTGGGCATCTCTGTGACATTGTTGTGGCGAATTTATTTAGTTTAGTCTACACCCATATAAGATATAGTTGACACAAGAAGTGAAGCCACTTGACCACTTCTAACGTATGGAATTCGTAAAATGGGCAAAAGGAAAATTCAAAAAAGATCCTGATTGTCATCGGAAAACTATCTTCCGCAATGAGGCACGTTTTTGGCTAAATGGCTTTGTTAACAAGCAAAATATGCACTATTTGGCCAGAAAGAAAAAAAACACACGTGAGTCATCCATTACATCCCGAAAAAATACTGTTTGTGTGGATCACATGCTGGTGGTGTCATTCGGCCATACTTTTTCGTCGACAATCATCACATTGCTTTGAATGGAAATCGTTACCGCGTCATATTCACCGATTTTTTGGCCTGAATCAGAAGATATGGACTTGGACGATAAATCAACAAGACTTTACACACATAAAATGTTACAATCCATTTATTCTTTATTAATGACCAAATTTATGGGCCTCAGCAACTTGCAGGGATGTTTATGAATACACCAAATGATGCCTTAAGAGATTTGCTTTTTGACCCCGTCGAATAATAATGTTATAAGGCTGGTAACAAAAGCACTTTATTTGAACCCCTCCATAAAACTAAAATCAACTTTATCAAAACTTGTGGATCTCGTACTATATGCAAAAATAGTAGCTTTTAACAATTAATAAATATTATTTCTGTGCAATATAATCAACAACTAGAGGCATATATACACTCAGAGAGTGCAAACCTCCGCCGTCACGGGGTCCTTATGAGCCTTCCGAGGCGGATTTTTCACGACTGGGGCGGCGTAGAGGGACGGGGGAGGGTTCCCCTCGACGGAAATTCCGAGAGGAAGACGCTCCCGGCACCCAATTCACAGCACAGTGACATCTATTGGCAGAGTAGGCTAACTTGAAATATTATTAGTATTTAGCTCATTTGCATCTTAATTCTGCACTCAGAGATGCCAAAATTTAATCACTTGTTCCTTTTGGCATTTCCAACAACTCCACAAGTTTCATCCGAATCCGTTCGGTAGTTTTTGAGTTATCTTGCTGACAAAACAACAAACCAACCAACCAAACTAACAAACCAACAAACCAACGCCAGTGAAAACAATACCTCCTTCGGCGGAGGTAATAACTCTAATTCTAACTCCATCTTTAAATCCAACACTTAAAACTGTTATAGATGCAACTAACACTTTTGATCGGGCGGATTGCTTTTTAAATGGCCCTTTAGTTACTTTACCCATTTATGAATGCATATAGAGGTATCTTCTTACATAGTGCCTCCTCCTTGCTAGCCTAATTTCACAATGTGTAACTAATAATGAGCAATAAAGAAGCCTGCATCATTTTGATTATGAGACGTTGATGCCCATGGGTTGCTTTAAAAGTATTATGACTCATATTATACTCAGCTTTGATATTTGAGGACTGATTTCCTGTAATGAAAAACCGGATCACAGGAAATACCCCTGATGTATGTACAAGACTCAGTCCGTCCTCCTCCCTTATAATTTCTCAAACATGAAAATATATACATATTCAGTGATTAAATCCCATTTTCTTTGTTCAATGTTTCACGAAAAATATTTTATTTTATTGTATAATCTAAAGCTGCTTTACTGAATTTATTTCACTGGATTCACATGCTTACGACTGGAGGTCCAGTATTTGATTCAAATAGAATCAAATCTACAATATCAACCCCTAAAAGAAGCAAGGGATTTAACCATGTTGAGCCATTGATTAATCATTACAACTATCATATCATTAGATTTTATTTCATCTTAATTCAAGGACATATTACTATTTTTTTTATTGATACAGTTTAACACACTTCCGTTTGTTTATTAAATATTTTGTATAGTTGAATATGAAACAGAGAAAATGAGAGTCACTTACATGTTTACAACACAATTATCTTTATTTATTTAATATTCTAGGTAAAAGTACAAATTTGTTTCTTAGCATTCATTTACTTGATGTGTCAGATTGAAAAAGGTATTTTCTATTAGACATTTTGCTCCTTTCTCGTATGACAATATATTTTATCATCCATGACACAATTTGCTGCTATGGCGAATATTATTGGACAAAAAAATCTCAAAGTCGAAATATCAATATATTACAAATTCATGAAAATTTGAGTAAGACCAAACGACAAAGATAAAACAAATATCCAGAGTATATAATTATTCTAAACTGTGACAAGATTTTTTACAGCCAGATATCACCATGGAATTCGGTATTATTTGCAGGGATATCTTCAAAGAATCAAAATATTGTCTTGTCTTCTCCCTGACAGTAAATGACAAAAAAAAATCGCAAACACACAAATACTCTCGTATATTGGAAAAAAATAAGAGTATTTGGTTTTCCTTTATATTCTAACTTTTTTTTTGTTTCGATAAGCTGGATAGAAATCATATTCCTATAAACATATGAATCAAATGAACATAAGCCCATGAAAAATTTAAGTTTTATATAATGTGTATTTAAAAAAACCTTATTTCCCTCTCAGGAGACGAACATTTTCAACTGTAAGAGACGAGTATCCAACGATAGAGTTTTTATTCTATAAGTTTGTTTTAATAATAGCTATATCCCGAATGTTATATCGTAAAATCAATAAGATACTTTTTATTTTTAAAGGATTATCTGCGTCATAGTATTCATCATGTTCAAATTTATAAATGATTTAAGCCTTAAGGAACAAGGCTAAAGAAGAACTAAGATTAAGTCAGACCATTAGACTGCTTAAGAATATAACGCATCCTAATATGCTTCTACAACCCACAGTTTTAGATTATTATTTTTTTTAAGTATTATGTTTTATGTTATGATACATTTTGTCTTTATAACTTGTCAACATTATATATTATTTTATTATCAAACTTGTTTAACACTTTGATATGTCCTTATTATTGCAGCTAGGTCTTTTGGAAGGTAGTCTAATTTTAAACTATAATGTTTATTATATTAGTTTTTTCACACCTAAAATTCTACCTTAATACCATTACTTTGTATCCATAGTTATAAACTTGAAATAATATGTCCTTATTATTGCATATATTTATATCTAATTTTAAACATAATGTTTACCTCTGGACTATGGGATCCAGGGCAATCTGAGAGGAAGGCTTGCAGCAAACCCATCCCAATGTGGCAACCCTAAAGTCCGCCGTTGACGAAGAGTGGACCAACATGTCCATGGACTACATATATATATATATATAATTCTATATAAATGTTTATGTCGAAAAAAACATATATATATATATATTTATTTATTATATATATACCGATGCAGTTAAAATTAATGTTCTTGGGTTATATTTCCTCATGTATCCAAGAGCCTTAATCAATGGAGTAAAATACTTTCAAACCCATTTGGCCATAACCGCATATATGAGGTCAAAGTTCACCCTTATTTGACAGGGAATTGATATAAAGTATGTACCTAAAATGAACATTTATATCGCCGCACTCAAGCCCACATCATCAATAGAGGGAGTGAGAGAAGAAAAAAGTATTTTTTTTCTTCATTCTCTTAATTACCCAAACAGCACCTCCCTGTGTGAGGGAAAGAACCAATTCATGAGTTGTAGAACCATAAAATATTTGGTTATTAGTCGTGTGCAATTACAAGCACACACACACACAGACTGCGGTGTATAGTACACCAACATAGGTTTTATAGATCCCTTCTCATCTACTTCCTTTGACATGACTCAGAAAGATCATGCAGTAGTTTTTAATATATGCATATGACCATCAAGTATTTTTTTCCTTCCTTTCTTTCGCTCTTGTCATGTTATTAAAAAAAGAAAAAAGAAGAAGATAAAAACCATTCACATACGATTGTGATCCATCGGCATGAAAGTTTTTTTAGCAAAAAAATGTTGAATTATCCTTCCCATAAAAGAACATTCACATACATTCTTCCATTAATTGAATACAAACTCAAATAGTTTATTTTATTATTTAAATTGTCAATCATTATTATTTTATTTAACGGTTATTTATTGATTGGTAAAATTGTATTCATACACGAATATAAAATTATAGAAAAAACTATATATATATATATATAACAACAACCAAAGAAAGGTTTGTCTTTTTCGTATAAATAAGTGAAAGGTTGTCTTTTAAATAAGTATATTAACCTCCTGTATGACATGAATAGCCTCATTCTTCCATGAATGGTGTACAAATTTAAATTTTTGTTAAGTTGTTACTATTATTTAGGTTCAAAATAATATACATTGTTCTTTACTTTTGTAAATAAATACATTTTAAATATTAAACTATAGAGCACAAATACATTCAATACAAATGAACACTGTCACTCCAAGGAAATTACCATTATATTATGACAAATTAAGATAAAACTCCATATTATTTATATAAATACATTTAAATTGCTTTGAAATTAAGTTTATAGGCAATGGGATTATATTTTCAGCGAGCCTATCTTTATGTTTGTTAAAAAAAACAATTATATCATATGTATTTTGAAAGAAACGATCAAAATAAATATATAATTTAGGAAGTTCCAAATGTTTTATTTCCCTTTATAGGTGTTCAATAATATATTTTAACAGTATGACGCCTGTTAGATTATTATGGATTTATATGTTTTTTTTTATATACTTTTATCGGTCTTATGCAGTAGCGAAAACATTATTGCATTGAAAGCAAATGAGCAGAGTTTGGACAAAGAATGAATGGTTCTATGACAGAGAGTAAGATAAAGATGTTAGCCGAACATTTATAAATCATATTTTATTGAAAAAGACGAATCGCATGTTATCGCATATTAAAAATGTATTTATAAGTAAGTCATATATTTTTCGCTTCAATAAGGTTTAGTTTAGTAAAGAAATGGTTGAAGAATGAGTAATTACACGTGATAGCTAACAATTTCACCATTATTAAAAAAGAAGATAAAACACTCTAAGAAATGCTGAATACATTTTTTACATCCATCAATTTATTATGAACATTGTTATTAAATTTAATTCTATATATTTCTTGTGAATGAATATTAATATTCTTTGATTTCTATGAACAGTTAAACTTTGAATATATATTCCCTTTCATCCTGCCTTTTTTTTTAGTCGAATGTCCACACATCCCTGAAATTAATGAAGACATCTGTATTATTAGACTGTAAAAAAAAGGAATAACTTGCCCTTATAGCCATCCATTGGTATGCTTATATGATAGCAGCTAGTGGGTCTTCCGATTAATTGTTTCATGAAAAAAGGGAACTTATTGAATGCTTGATGAGGACCACCCGCAATATACATAGATTCCTCTATCGACCATATATAAATGCGAGGAGTGTTTTTCTTTCTTTCTCTCTTCTTTATATTGATGTGGTTGGCGAAGGAAATAAAACCACAAGAGTGCCCTGTTGTAATAAGTGAAAAAATATATATGTTCAGTTACAAATTGACCTAGAAAAAAAAGAATAATGAGGGGGAAAAACTATATAGAATTTGGGGGGTTAGAATTTGTAAGGTTGGGCGGCCCAGGGTGTGAGAATGCTTTGATTCAATTTGTCATGTGTTCAATGTTCTTGTTGATGTTATTATTAATATTATTATGAAGGAGGGGGAATCCTCTCACTTCTCTTCTAGTTCTTTTCTTTAATACATCCGTGCATTGACCTCCCCCCTCTATACCTTGGCGATAATTTTCTTTTGTTATTCATATGTGTTGAAGATTTAGAGATGACTAAAAAGCATAGAGATAAAAATATAATATACCCACCCTGTTTATATAAATATACATATATATATATATCCGGAAACGACCGGGTACTCGGCCCAGTTCCCGGCTGTTTTTTGAAACGTCCCGGCACGGTGTCTAAAAATCACCGGGCCGGACTTTAAATATTTCGTCATCTTGAAAGTGACGACGTTTTTTCTTTTCAGAAAATATTTTTAAGTATTAAAAAAACAAAAAGTACTTTGCACTTTTGATAGGAAAATTATTTTCTAAAAACATTTTACTTTCAGAATGACGAAGGAACGTATATATAAAAGTCCCGCCCGGATTGAAAAAATTAAGTCCCGGCCCGGCTCCCGGCGAAAAAAAGTGTCCCGGCGTATATATATATCTATAGTATATATAATATATATATATATATGCGGCACATTGACAAAGAATGTGCTTAATTTTTGGAAGAACCGACTTTGCTGATCATGGTCTAAAAATAATTTATGTTTTTCTATGATTTGGAATTGTCAAGCCACCGTTTCATGGTTGTTTTAAATTGGGCAGGGCTTATGTTGCATTTTGAAGCCAAGTTATATATATATACTTATATAATATATAGAAGTATATATATATATATAATTAGAAGATCTTTATTTATGCTAGAGAATCTAGTATATCAATGAGGATTGTGATCTATCTTTTATTAACAGCCTGTTTCATTCCTGGTTACAAGTTACATTAAAAAAGAGACAAATCGACAGAAGTAATAGTAAAGTCTTAGGTGCTTCTAACTAATAAAAAAGTAGTGTGTAATTAGTTGCTGCTATTGCTGCTTCATTACTCCCAGTATGAAGGCTTATTGGGGGGGGGGGGGGGACTCATCAAAAGGATAAATAACGGCTCCCCCCCCCCCAAAAAAAAAGGCTATATTGAACTTCCCTTTGCAAGTCATATATCATTGTCAATTGAAGGGATTGGGAATGGAAATAAATATATGTACACATAGTACAGATGATATCTAGAAGTTGTTATAAGTCAGGGGAATCACAAATTAATTAGGCTTGCTCAGTGAATGTTGAAAAGAAAGGCTATCGGTTAATGAAATGTATGGCTTTATTCCATCAACACTCTTAGAGGTTAACAGAGCAAGTCCATTTTTGTGCCTTTATGGTTCGGTAGAATTGCATCCAAAAGGATATAATAGCATTATAGTTTAAATGAGTCTACCGAGCCTGGGATCATATCAATGAGGTAGACCAAAAAGACCATCCCTCTCGGGAGTATTCGAACTGCGCCCCACATTGAGAGTTGAACACGCCTGAACACGCACGGCTATTGCACCCCTTTTTAAATACATATTACCGGAAAAAAGATGTGACAAGGGTGTCCTTCAGCTCCTCTGCTATTCATTGCAGCCATAGAG
>CP045900.1:21483005-21495487 GCA_013387185.1 Caligus rogercresseyi | reverse complement strand
CCACAACAAATTATTTATCTAAAATAATAGAGCAATTACATTGAATTACCCGCCCAAGGTATGACGATGTATATAATTCCAAACTTGTGACATTTTCGATTATCTATCTTCATACCATTAATAAAAACGGGCCATCACATTTACACTGATATAGCTCATATGAATAACTGTAAATTTGATTATTCATCTCCTACAATATACCTACCTTACCAGAGTGTACCTCCAATACTCACTAACATTTGATATACCTTTAAACTGTTTTCCTTATTAATGAAAATATAATAAAATCACAGAAAGTTAAATAATAACCCCCTGAAACAATTTTCGTCCCTCTGCAACTCTATGGAGTAGTTATATCTTATTTTCTTGTACATTTGTCAATTATACATAAGAGTAGGTTATTCGTATTTAACTTTTTTTCAGATTTAAGAGTCGGCGAGGATTTTACCTACGTGCATTGAGATCATCTTGTGTAAGTTCGAACGAAATCGAATAAGGGGAAGTCTCAGCCTCAACGACACCACAAAATTTATACCACTGTAAACTTATGTGGTAGTATTTCAATTGTCAATTCAATTGCCACATCATCCTGCTCATCGGTATAACATGCTATAGTAAATAAAAGTGGGTGCAAAATGTAGGTAGTGGGCTCAATAATTCCAAAATGGTTTTCATTACATACAAAAATACCCGTACACAATTAGTAGTATTTTCAATTATTATTAAGCGTTTAAAGTAAAGTAGCGCATGTCAGGAAAAAGTAAACACAAAAAAAAATTGGCCAAAAGTTTTTGTAATTTCCTTTAACGTTAGATGTCGTTGTCCATGAAATTACGCACAATCCTATTTAAACCCTGTTAAAGGGATTAAATTTGATGATTTGAAAATCTATCAAATAACTACAAAATAAAAAACGTCTCAAATATAATAATAAAAAAGGGACTTTATTCTATTTTCAAAGGCTCTAGCATAAAACTACGGACGTAAGAGAACTAATATTCAGTCCAATTTTTTTTGGGGAAAAAGGAAGAATTTTATGTATGCATGCGCTACTTTACTTTAACGCTTTAGTTATTAGTTAGATGTGTATTTAAACTCCTAGTATAAGACATACCCCATAGAAATGAAAAAGATATAGAGAGCTTTTCCCTTCATCTGTATTTTGGTCCAATATAACAAAGTAATTTTATCTACGTCTCGTAACTGATCATAGAATCTATCTGTATGATCAGCTGTACGATGACGTAGTACAAATTACTTTGTTTATAGTGGACCAAAAATACAACTGAACGACGATGTTTCTCTGCTATTGTAGGGAATAAGCCTCTATACCGTTATATCTCTATGGACATACCTCACTCGAACGTAATTCGGTATCAACCGATAATTACCTATTTTGAACCAATAGTGGGGGAATATGTTTCAAGTCAAATGTAGATACATAGGAAGTTTCAATGGATGTTTATATTTTTATAAACGATTCTTTGAAATCCCCTTTTTTCTTCTCATTAAATTATTACCCCTGAGCCCTTCCTCCTTCCACATCTTCCTATCCTCCATTTCTTTATTCTTTCCCCCCTCCTCCAGACTATTTCTTCACGCTGATGCAGAAAATAAATTGATTTAAATACCTCCTTAAACGGAGGACGAAGGCGCGTTATTAATCGATCGTCCTCAAAAAGTGCTTTAATCCATCTCCTTAATGATATAAGATAAATGGGATCCTCTTTTAAAATTATAATATATTGTGAGTGTGGTGTATGTCGTTTCCCTAAAAATCATCATTTTGGGAAATAGGGGAGAGGGATTGTCATAACAGAATATGTGTATACAAAAAAAAATTGTATAAAGCTGTATTTAGTTATATAAAAATTCTCATTAGTTATATATATATATATATTTAATATATATTTAATATATATGTACATATAAATATTTATTATTATATACATACATATTTATTAATAATATATCTATATATCAATATAATACATTATGATATATAAGTGCTTACTATTATAAATATATATATATATATATATATTATATATTAACATAATATATATATATATAAAATAATTATATGTATACATACATATTTATATATATATTTATTAATATCAAATATAGATATACATATTTATCAATATTATATATATTAATATACATACATATTTATATATTTATGATTATATATATACATATAATATATATATATATATCTTTTTGAGCATCAGACTAAACGTTTTGATTGCTTTGATGGATATATATAGATAAAAAGAAAATATAGAACAACTATGCAAAAAACATAATGTATACGATCAAAAAAGTTATGGCATTTAAAAAATGATTAAATTAAACTATAATAGCAGTTTTTAGTATAAACTGTGAATGAAGGCTTTCAATATTAGGACACACCAGAATTGTTGGGGTCATTCGAACTTTGTTGGTTCTTAAAATTTGTTTAGATTTTGATGATAATTCCTTTGATGACGGCCTTCTTTTGTCATAGTAAAAACCTTTAAAATTGGCTCTTATTGGATCGTAAAAACCGTATTAAAGACAAATAATTTGTTATATTTTGGGTATACATTTCTCGTAGCTGGAAATAATCATATAAAAGTTATTGTTTGCTTCTCTGCTATTCTGACAAATTTCAGATGCTCTGAAGGCCGGAACTTAAGATTATATATTGATTTTTTGACGATTTCAAGGACTAAAAATAGGTCATTTCATTTGGGCAATTTCATTGATATCAATAATTTCTGAACTTACTTCAAACGTTATTCATGAACATGAAATTGTTTCTTTAAGAGTTTTTAATAATGCTTCGCTACAATCTTTCCATTTTCTTTTTCTGACCTTTTTTTTTCTCTTCCGGACCCATCCACATGAAAAATAAATATGTATACATATGGTAAACACATTTTTCCTGAGATAAAAAGTCGTTCGTCTCCTTGTTCATATTTTTTTACTCACTAACAACATGTACAAATTGATGCGTCTTCTTCGTCAGGGTTATTGATTATGCTTAAGTGCTGCTGTTGATTGTGCAGCCAGAGACCGCCTGATTGATGTGTTGTCCCATTTGCTTTTTTTATATTCCTACATACATTATAATGTCTGTCAGTCAATCCCGAAAAACAGAGAGAGAGAGACGAGACAAAGGGTCTGAACCCTATCTCCATGGAAAGAGGGGGTCTCCGCTCGTTCGGATTTGCCTAACCATTTTTTATAATCTAAAATGAACGTGTTAATAATCCTCCGCCCACGCCTTCAATTACCCCTTTTTTTCTTCTTTTTTCTCCCTCCTTTTGTTCATACATTATTATTACAACATATTGAGATTTCATATTTTTATGATTAATAAGAAAAAACGGAGTCAGGACGGGACATACCTTTATTCATGTGTGTGGTATATTATATATCTATATAGTATATATATATATATATATATATATATTATATATATATATTATATATATATATCTATATATATATATATCTTCTATATTATATATCTATATTATATATACTTAATATATTTATAACATGAAACAAACGTTCTGTGGATTCATTCGATGTCCCTCTCTCTCTTTATTGATCGCATCTTGGTGTTTTTTATTATTGGATTATGAAGCCAAGTGTACCCGAATACGTTTTTTATTATAATACCATATATTTTTTAACTTACATAATACTTTGAAATTATTCTTTTATCTGCCACAATTTATATATATTTTGACATACCAAAATATATCTATATATTTTTCATCGGTTTTTAGGTATATTTCGTGAACTTTATAAAAAATTCAAAGTATTATGTAAACCACAGCTTAAAATGTACCTATGTCGTGAATAAAAAACATTCTAAGACCTGCAGTTAAAACTAAATGCATCATGGTTATAATGATACACTTTAAAATGTAAATATCAAACATGATAAATAATTATAATAAAAAACCGATACGACAATAAATAAATTAACAATTCAAGTTCCAGAGATGAATATCTAACCATGTTTGAACTATTTTTTTTTTGTGATTCTTTGGAGAACTGGAAGGGAATATCGATTTTTTAGGACCTTTACGTCATACACTATTTTTATTTCAAATTAAATTATTGTCTTATATATTGTATTTTTACTTATTATCATCCATTTTATATATTATTTTGTATATAATTTTTACATGAACTGTAGAATAAAAACAAATAATATTCATCAACAATGATATACTTTTCCATAATTTTTACATTATTAAACTATTCAATTTATTGATCTTTTTTCTTCCTAGAATATCTCAAGTTTTTAAGAAATTTAGAGATGGATTAATCTCTTTGAGGGATCGTGTAGAGCCTAAAATGTATCCAGTGAGAACCGTTTTAGCTACTCGAAAAGTCCCAAAAGGTCTCAAAGATAAAAATTAGAAGCGTAGATGCTGATTTGATATGCATTATGTATGGGAATGTCCTGATATCGTTTAACAGTTCTATTCAGCAATTACTATGGGATACACGAGTAACTGACTTCTCTTAAGCCCCAAACATGCTGGTCTCTGTGAAGATATCCTCTCACAAATTATTTTGACAAACTAATTTCAAATTTATAAATCACAAGGAAAACTAATATCTTTTCTATTTATATATATTGCGTTTTTATATAACTTTTCTTAGCAAAACACAAAAAAAATAAATCCTCTAACTTTCACTGATTTTCAAGGCTCAATCTTCATTATTTCATAATATCCTCACAACACACACACATACACACAGATATATATATATATATAATATATATATATATATATATATAGTATATAATATATATTATATATTATATAATATAAATTTAGAATATATATATATCTATATATATATATATTTATTATATATATTTGGGTTCTTCTTATTTTTCAAATGTTTGAAATGTTAGCAACATTGTGGAATTTTCTGTTTCTGGTGATACACCGAGACGACATACAACAGTTTGAACAAAATCGGTCAACATTACGGGGTTGCGCAACGAGGTCAAGTTTTAAAAATTAATAAAATATAGTTTTCCTCTAATTTCTTGAAAGTTGTATACCTTTCAAACATTTGAAAAATAAAATAACCCTAATATATATACAATAATCTCAGTTACTGTAGAAATATTCCACCAATTCCACATCATTAAAAACACTGTAGCCAAGAAAGTAGTACTCCATAAGTCGTATGGCCAGCTGATGCCCCCCCCCCTTCTTTATGACGATTCCAAGGAGCAAACAAGACACTAGCGTTATTATTAGTCCTTAGGTATAGAAAACTATGTGTTTCAAATCCGAACAACGTGAAAATCACAATCACCTTATATCATACTATATATATATTATATATATATATATAATATTTTATATTATATAATATATATATATATATATATAGATATTATATATCTATATATTTTTTTTTTTTTTATTATTTTTTTTTTTTTTCTCAATGATTCATTTATTCAAAATTAACACATCAAACAATACATACTGTTAAAATTTTCAGTCGATCACAAAATAATAAAAATTATAAATATATATAAAACACGATAAACACGATAAAAGGAAAAAACATAGCACAGCGTAATATAACTTCATAAAATATTGTATTTGAATTCATTGAGAACTGTTGGGATAATAGTTTTTTTTATTTCTTTCCTCCATATCTTAAGGCTGCAACAATCGTTTGCAATTTTGCGATACACTTGGAGGCTATTCTAAAGACTATGGTGTTTCTTTGAAGCCATAAAGTTTTTCTTCATTCGTGGGGTTCCTTCCGATGTGATGTTTAAAGGCTGTGTCTAATATTTCCCAAACATATTTTAGGTCTATGCAATCTCTGAACTCGTGGGCAGGCGTCTTGTTTATTCCGCATGCCGTGCATATTTCTTCCTTTTTTGTGTAGTAAACTCCACTCACTAGTCTATACTTGAGGTAGCATTGTTTCGATGTAAGAAGGGGGTCAAAAATTAGCTTTACGAGGGTTCGTTTTTCTTCTGCATTCCCCTGTGGTCTTATACGCTTGATGAGATCAAATGGTTTATTGTTATTCGTCAGTCCCTCCCTTAGTTGTCTGTTCCCAACATCCATTGCTTCCTTTAGCGGGCGAGTCCTGCTAATCCGTTGAAAAGCTCCCTGAAGCGACTTTTTAAGCATAATAACGCCTGTGTTTGTGCTATGAGACACGCTCAAAACATCGTTTATTATTACGAGTCCTGCCTCCTCTCTGATCCCCCTGGGAAGCGAGACCTTTATCTCCGGGTTCCCGACCAATGGCCCGTTGGCTCCCATCTTTCTCCAGTAGACGGATATCAGCTCCGCTCCTGGAGCTATCTCCTTCCATGGCGAGGCGTTCGTCCCCCGTGTAATATCTTCTCTATGAGATGCCCAGTAGTGTTTGGTCCAAGGGAAATCAACGAGGTGCGCCCTCTTGTACCAGGAGAAGGTCATCAAGGCCCAATGGACTTCAATATTTATGAGTCCAAGCCCTGCCTCCGATCTCGGTGCAAAAAGTCTAGTGTGACCTATCGACTTTGGAGTTCCAGCGAAGTCGATACTGATAGTCTTCCACCTCTGTGCAGTCCGTCTATCTAAGGGTGAGCATCTCAGAATGTGGTTGATTTTTGGAATAACAACCATATTCCACGCCTTAATTTTATCGAGAACACTTAATTTGTGCTTTTTTAATTCTCTTATAGCTTTATCGATTTTGTCATCTGCCACGACCCTACCTTTTCGGCTCCAGTCGTTTATCGAGACCCAGTTGCCGAGCACTGAGGCTTCTTCTACGGTATAGGTAGGGTCAAACTGTGTTTTTCTTTGTTCTATATTCGTAATTATTTGCGTCTTTTTTTCATTTATTTTCAGACCGGACTCCTTTTCGAATTCTTTCAGAAGCACCCGCAGAATTTGTCTCTGTCCCTCGATGTCCTCCTCTCCCAATACTATCGTGCAGTCATCTGCGAAGAAGAGATTTGTCACTCGAGATCCCCCAATCTGCACGCCTCGAAGACAGTGGTCCAAACGAATTTGAAGGGATCTCACAGCTATCAAGAATATAAGGGGGCTCATGGGATCTCCCTGGCGTGCCCCCCTCTCCGGCCTGATCTTCGGATCACCCTCAATGTCGATCCTAGACTCCGTACCGCTGATGTTATTCCGGACGGCATTGATGAAGACCTCTGGGAACCCCAACGACTCCATCTCTTTGAAGACAAAGGAGTGCTCCAAGGTGTCAAATGCCTTTGCGAAATCCAGGAGGAGAACCGCGAAACCTCGACCTTCACTCTTGGACTCTTCTATCATAGCCTGGATGGACATGACAACATCCACCGTCTGCCTCCCGTGCCTGAAACCGAATTGGGTGTTCGGAAGTATCTCTTCGAGAACAGGCTTCAGCCTCTCTGTTAAAATACCACTGTATATTTTGTATTCAATCTCCAACAGAGTCAATGGACGCCAGTTTTCTATGTCTAATTTGTCTTTATTTTTTTTGGGGAGGAGTGTAATTATCCCGGCCTTTGAGGATCTTGATGGTCCATTGCCAAAGAAGAAGTCATTGTACAGCTCAGCTAAATATTCCGATAGTTCAGGAAGTTCTTTATAAAATTCGGCTGTTATTCCACTTTCCACCCGTGCACGGTTTTTATGTAGTTTTTCCCTGATATATGTGTCTACTTCTTTTACTGAGAAGATTTTGGATAGACCTTTTAGCTTCTCTTCAGGCAAGCTCACTCTTTTTCTTTTATTACTCGCCAGGCAAGGGCCCTTTGATTTATAAAGAGTTTTGAAAAAATTCTGGACATGTTGGGCAATCTGTTCTGATGAGGAATTGGTCTCGCCGTTTATTCTCATTTTGTCCAATTTAATTTTGCCATAACTTGTCTCAAGGTGTTTGAGAAGGTTTAGATTTTTTGAATTAATGTTATGGTTAGGGTTCTTGCTCTCACCCTCGCTCCATCCATCTTGTATTCAAACAGTTTCCTCCAGCTCATGTTGTAGTGATGTGTCCTCAGCCTCTTTTAGTTTTTTTTCGAATATTCTCTTCTCTTCTTATCTCTTTTCTCTTTCTATATATATATATATATATATAAGGTTTTTTTTATTTCACGTTGTTCGGATTTGATAGTCTAGGATTTGCATTGGTGCATAAAGATCATCTTGTGAAAGTTTGAACGAAATAATGGGAAGTGTCTCCTCAAGGGACCCGAATGTTATGTAGTAAACTTATGTAATATTTATTCGATTGCCTCTAATGTCCTCAAAACAATGCTATTTTCAAGCAATATGGTGCAAATGTAGCTATGATTGCAAGAATTATAAATTAGTTTTATTTTTTATGTACATTCAAAATGGTTCGAGATATTAATTTTTGAAATAGTTATTCTAGGGTATTTTCCATAAAAATGACAATTTCAAAACTCTAATATCTCGTTTTATATTGGATGTACATATAAATAAATAGTGAGAAAGGGTGATGCAAGAGGCAGGAGGGGGGGGGGGATATATTGCTATTATTGAATTTTCTTTTTCTTCATCTCACAAGCTTTCTTCGACTGTCCAAAGAAAGAAGAAGAGAGGGAAGTAAAGACGAAGAAAGAAATAAGAAGGGCAACCTCAGAGGGGGAACAAATAAATAACAAACAAACAATACAAATAAATCGATCGGAAGTTTACGCGCTTCCCTATCAATAATGCACGAGAGAGAGAGGAGAAATTATTCCGGACCATTGATCCGAAGGACTTTTTCATTCAAGATGAAGAATGTTGAAGAGGAGGTCAATAAGCTTGTTGGGAGGGGGAATAAACATCCGTACAATTATATGGAGTGCTTCAAAAGTTAAGGGATTATGATGAGATCTTGAGATATATTAAGACAGCGTTACTATGGAATTACTTTTTTTGCCTAACTGGTTCGACAGAATTGCATTATCCGACAGGATATAAATAAACATACTAGCATGTAAATTAGTCTATCGAACCTAGGATCTTATCAATGAGGTAGACCAAAAATGACCATCCCCTCTCGGGAGTACTCGAACCTGCGCCCCCAACATTGAGAGTTGAACATGCCCATTTTGTTGAACCTATATGGTTTGATAGAATTGCAATCCGACAGGATATAAATAAGCATTATAGCATTAAAATTAGTTTATCGAACGTGGGATCTTATCAATGAGGGTAAACCAAAAATGACCATCCCTTCTCGGTAGGATTCGAACCTGCACCCCCCAACATTGAGAGTTGAACATGCCATTTTGGTTGTGCCTATATGGCTTGATAGAATTGCATCCAACTGGATATATATATAAGCATACTAGCATTTAAATTAGTCACTCTAACTTAGGATCTTATTCAATGAGGGGTAGACCAAAAATGACCATCCCCTCTCGGTAGGATTCGAACCTGCGCCCCAACATTGAGAATTATTATATTATTACTGGAACTATTTAAATGATATGCTCTTGCTAAACCTCAAACTGTTAGCATCCAATAATAAACTGTCCAGGAGCTAGCCTTTATTGAGAAATAAATTAAAATAATGTAAAAGAAAAAGTCTCATCGAAGATACTCCTCCATGGACTTTTCTTCTACTTTTCATATCCTATGTCATTTGATCACTACATGCTCTTGGGTTTGTGTACAAGTGCCTAAAGACATATGGTAATTGTGAATTGGTCTTGAACTTAGAAGTCTTTCTCTAAATATACACAAATTTGTACTATATACAGACATTTTCATTTTAGCAATATATATTTTATACCTTCATAAAATGTTTATCTTCATAAATGTTATTCTGAAACATTTATCAGACACTCAAACATTTTGTTATATAGAATAAATATTATAGATAATAGTGACGAATAGTATAGTAAGAACAAAAAAAAACTTTGGTTACAAGCATTTACAAAAAACCTTAACTTTTGGCCCTATTGAATATATACTAAGATAATAAATAAAGTATAAGTTTATTCAATGAATCCTTTGTATTTTTTTATAATAGGCAATGTATGTTTATAAGAATAATGTGCCAATTGAGAATAATTTAAAAAGAATATTACTCTAATATAAGCCTACTAGGATTGGGTTCACCAGTCGTACGGTGCGTATATTTCATATAACATTAGATTAGTCAAAGAAAAGTCCAATATTTTTTTACCTCATGACATCTCTAAAGTATATATTCATAATAAATATGCGAAATATGTTATTTCTCCAAATACACCTTAGTATTATTACTATATTGATTATGGTCTGATAAGCAATGTTTCTTTTTTGTTTATCCAATAAACCAATCCAGAGGGGAGGGGGGAAAGGGTTAATGATATAATAAATACATCCGCTTTTATTCAACGATACGTGTTTAGGGATTGTATATACACACACATTTATGTAGTATATGTAAACATAACGTCTTCCTTTTTTTGTTTCTTTCTTGAAAGAAAGAGAAACCCTATATATATATATATGTACATATAAACATGCGTATGTCTAAACCTATGTTTGAAAAAAACTAAAGGAATCGATATTCCAGCTGGTGATTTCTCATAAACATGAGAAGAGGCGAGGAGGGGGAGAGAAACAATACAACCGCAGAGGAGCCAAATAAATTCATATTTATTAGTCATTTTTTATGAATATGCGCTCATGACATGTTGTATCGTCAAGAAATGCCCCAAGTTTATTTTTTCCTTCCCTTTTCTCATAGCAGCCATATGAAGAAGAAAAGAAAAAAAATATATGTTGAATAAGCCTAATAGATTGTGAATGAATGTTTGATAGAAAAGGATCAAAATGTAATATTTTTTCCTGATATACATTTTTTGGACATGAACATACACGCACAGGGAAAACCAGTTGTGTTAATAAATATATTTTTTTATGGGAAAGAAATCTCTTTTATGTGTATAAACATACATATACATTCACAAAGCTCAGCCATATTTTTTTGTTTCGTTCCTTCTCTGAATGCCCATGGAGCAATTTGATATCAATGACTCAGTTTCTCTGCATATCATATGATTTGTAAGTCTCAATGGATCTCTTAGCACGTGCCAACGCAACACTGGGGGTGGGGGGAGTGCTGGATATTCGGAATATTACGTAGCATATTGAGTCCAATTTGATATCTAATTCGTGATATGCATCGCTTTATTACTTATTAAGTATCGGATATTAGGCGTTCATATATTCAAGGTTTTATGTGTTCAATTATAATATAGTTGATATACATATTTTAACGGGAAAAATACATAATCTTTTGTACAGTGGATGTGTATGTATATTTTATTGACCGTTTTTATAATGATGAAATTACTGATGAAAATGCATAAAAGTATTACAAAATTGTTACCTGTTTCTTTAATAACTTTTTACCTCATGAATATATGAATTTAACCTTTTATTAAATAAATTGCGAAGAATATTATGAATGAAGATTCTATATAATTACTGTGATTAGGAACTCCCACCCAGTGGATCGGGATCTACTCGTCGATTGCACACAAGACGGGATTTGCGATATAACAAAAATTTGTAAATGATATAAAAATACATAAGTTTTTTTAAATTTATTTGTATAAAACATACAAAACATAGAAAAAATAAAGCAGCACAAAACATACTAACTGGCTCTTGCAACGTCTGTTTATTTCAACGGTTATTTGGTAGAAAGATACAGAATATCCATGCAGTTTTTGGGCTGCCCAGTTCGGGCAAGCCTTAAAAAGACCATGTAATGGAATTGTTTGACCATAACACTGCGGATGTTATATTCTTCTTATATGAAAAGACTTTGTCTGGCTTATGTCCGGTCAGTTCCTGTAATACGGTTATATGGGTAAATTTGGGTCCAATGGTGTTTGAAAAGTAGATCGCAAAATGGTCTTGATGGAGATTATTAAAAACTTATATTACCTTCTGAACCTCCCACATTATTAAAAAATTATATTTACTGTTTACTCATATAACTAAACAAGTCTAATTGAATTGAAATACTCATATGGTAAACAAGATCTCAATTCATAATGTCTTGTTATGTTGAGAGTATTAAGAAGTGTGACCAAAAAAAAAAGTACGCAAAAATATATAGAAGAGATATAAAATGTCTTGTAAGACCACTAATGATTCATAGAAATAAGTTATCTATTTTCCTCTAGATAGTTTTCTATTTATGATTTCTTTGTTAGCCAATGCTGACTTCTAAAGAATCAGTCAAATGTCAAAAGCCTACATATCTACTCTTCAACAAAACAAATTGAGTCCAAAATGTCAGGAAAAAATATATCTATGTGCATAAGTGATGATTTCGAAGAATTTCATTTTTGTCATTACATATAAAGAAGTTTATTGATGTTACTCACCAACATTTTGCTTCTCACCCTGTTAAAATATTTGAAGTACGTCAATTTGTTGTTTGCCTCCTAGGCCTTGTTATATATATATATATATATA
>CP045900.1:21469938-21482905 GCA_013387185.1 Caligus rogercresseyi | reverse complement strand
TACTATTTCAAAATAATCCGTTGAATTATGAATGTAAACCAAATCACTATTGGAATCTGGCCAATCACTTGTGACCATAGTCATATTTGTATTATCTACTATGTATTCCTCTGTTTACTTTTATATACACACTAATATTAACAATAACTCTTTGGGATTAGTTGCCACAAGGTATCCATGGGAACGAAGAAATCTTTTCCCTTAACATATATTTATCTTGCATAGCTACACATAGGAGACAATCACATAGGGATTACTTTGCGTCTTATTTGCTGTCATTATTGAGGAGGAATCCGTCTTTCCACTCTCACTTTATATAGCTAATACACTCTACAATTAAAGACCATTGTTTATATTACCCATCTTTCTAGAAATTTATATGATATGTTTGAAGTATGAAGAATTTTATATGCTACTTAATTCATTTCAACTTCATTTAATATTTTATTGATATATTGGCTTTCATGTACTATTATAGAACTCTTACACATTTACGATAGTATAGTATATTGATGCAGGAAACAATTTCATTGGATAGAGTTGCTTAATGAAATAAATCTATCAAAAATAGCCTTCCCACTCATGATTAAGAAAAGCTATTTATTCATGGGAATGATACAATATTTCATATCATAATTCAAATGAAGACCGCCTATTTTTCCTAACTATGACGTCACTGGTTATTAATATATATATATATATATATATTTAGACTTGGTATTTATACTTGGTCTGCTCATATAATAAAATTAGCATTCTCCTTCGCTTTGCATCGACTTCAATAATATATAACTTTTTTCGTTATAAATATAGTAAGATGGATCTCATCGTTTTCTTATATTATAATATAGTCTGTTATATTTAAGAAAGAGCCCATTAAAAAAATTGAGGATACTTAAAGTCGACTTTGAAAAATATAAGGATTCCTAATAAACTCTTCAATAATGAACTAGATGAGATCTATTTCACCTAAGCCCGCAGTTGTCTCGGCTGCTCTAAAAAAACATAATAATAATTTGTCATCCTATAAATACATACATATATATATATATTTTCCTGGTTCTCTTTATATAATATATTTATTATGCCGTTTGGGTTAGTAGACTATTATCCTAATCATCATATTTGTCCTTTTTATTATGTTGTTAGCTCAATGATTATACAGGCCGGGGGGGGGGGGGAATGAAGGGTAAATCCTCGTGGATTTGATTTCGGACACACCGCAATATCAAATAAGGGGATAATTGGCAGAGGGGCAATGATTCCCTTCACGGATTTGATGACAAAGGATTAATATAGCTTAATGTAGGGGGCTTTAGCCTACCTACCTACTTTGTTATAAGTCTAAAAAATAATGAAAGGAAATAAAGGACGATGGGCTTAACTTAACTCAGGGATTTCTATGAATGAGTGTTAGTCAATATTCGGTGATGTACATATAATACTCTGACTTCATATTTTATGTTTTACATCTATTGGAGATGAAGCATTTTTATTTAAGGATAATTTAATAGTAGTCAACCTTGTTAACTCCTTTCATTTAGAAAAGTATCCTTTTAATGTTTGCATACGTTACATAGAGCCCTTTATTTAGCGGCATGTTCCGACAGCACTTTGTATTATCTATAAATCAATTCGTACTCAACCAATCTTTAATTTATTCTTGACTCTTCTTGAGCCGTGGTAGTTTATTTGTTTATAGTTTGACACGCCATAGGGCCCTTTCACACTTTGGGCGCCTTGGCTACAGCCTAAAAAAGCTTGAACTGTAATCCGCCTCCGTCGTAAGGTGCAGTAACACCTGCTAGTCATCCAATAATCTCATAGGGTTCTTGTGTTTGTACTCATATTTTAGTGAATGCACCAATGCTAACTCAACACAGATACTTTTGATTGCATTAAATATAATTGAAGCATATTTTACTCACAAATCTAACTTGCTGAGTTTCCTAACACTACTCCCTATAATGCAAAGACATAGTTTAATTTCTATTCTCCTAAATAGACGTAACTAATTTACATGCTTATAAAGGAACCTTTACATCTTCTTCATTCATTATTCAATAGAAATAAATACTTTCCTCTGATCAGTATTCCTGTCACACAGCGTATAACCACTGATTAGCGCAGCATACCAAATACCATTTCCATGTACCTACCTACTACCACCTACCCCCATGGCTTTAACTTAATATAATCAGAAATTATGACGTGTGCCTTTATTGGATGCGTCTGTTTATTAAAATATTATAAAGTAAATTATGAGTCGGCTTCTGCCATAATTTTCATTTATACTTTTCCCTTTCAGTTTATGTATGTATATATATACATATTTAGGCGTGTGTGTGTATATATATATATGTTTCTTGGCTTACAAACCTAATAAAATATAATATTTAATTTGGCTTTTCCCCATCCCACAAATACATATTTCTTCACCACATTTTCTTTTTATGCTCACACGTGAGGATAAGTTAGTAGAGAATGGCATATGTATGTACAAATATGGGTTCAATATATTAACAGAGGCTGCCTCAAAATATCTACCTTCCTCATTGATATTTGACCTATAAAAAAATCAAAAATGCTCCTCATATAATATATATCAGATATATAGAATACAAATTAGGTTATTCCATGCTTTCAAGGATAGTGAAACTTCACTTATATAATTATTTTAACTTTATTAAAAATATTGTTATGTTATTCTTTCTGCTCGCAGATGGTTTTTTCAATGACGTCACACCGGCAAGCGAGAAGTCAGCCTTCTGGGCATTAAGGGCATACCTTGTATTTTAATACACTACCTTGGTATTGCCTAAAAATATGTATTCTTTAGTATGACCTACAATCAAGATGAAGTTTAATGACTAAACCTGAGCCATTTGAGATTTTTTAGGGCAATGCGGATTATTTGATAATTATAATAATGATTTTGTACATATGTTGACCTATGTATTGGTTAGGTGATTAATTATTATTATATAAAGAAAAATTAAACTGTATATATAAAACCATAAGGTCATAAGTCAAATAACATAAATAATAATTTATTCAAATTACCTGTCTTAAAAAATATAATCAAACCTAATATCCAAAAAATTATATGCAAATATCAGAATTTTATTGATAGAAAAAGACTACTAATAAAGAGTACATAAGTGGAAGTGCAGAACTATGGTGAAATAGGATATATATATATATTTTTTAGTTGATAATGTAATGCCTTTTATGGCTCATGCAATTACTATTTGAGATATTTTAGTGGGGTTTTATTATAGTTTTAAAGAAGCTTTAATTAAGTATGAAGAAGTCCTAGTAGTATCATCTATAAAACCAAAAAAATGATTGTTCTTATATTCAATCAAAGATACGTTCAGTTTGGGCATATCTTCATTGGCTATGATCATTTTTCATATTTGAACTATATAAAATACATTTACGAGTGTTCTTGAAATTATACACTATAGTTACATCATGAACATATCTGTTTTTGTCACAGGTACGTAAAATGTGTCAGTTATATATGCGCTTTAAAAAATTATAACAACTCTAAAGAAGCATCAGTCCCTGGTACGAATCATCGTTTATTCAATCTACATATTTGATGTAAGAAGCCTTTGTTAGGCCTCATTATTGTTTTTAACAAGTCTAAATGATCAAAGGTTAGTTTGAAGACAAGACATGGGATCAGAAATATTTTAATATTTATTATTTTAAAAGTTCATTGTACCCAATCGAATTAAAAGCAATGAAAAATAAGTTGTTTGTATATTCATCATTTTTAATGCTTTGTCCAGTTTCAATAAAGCTTTGAGATTCAAATAATTCAAATTTAATTGTAAAATCCCAACACCAAACATAATATTAAAGTAAACAGAGTACTATGGTTATATTTGGTCAATGGCCAAGCAAAACAGGATATATAGATTTTATTTCGCACCATCCCTTGTTGAAAGTATTTTTTGTCATTTTTATCAAAAGTACCCACAACTGTCTCATTGTAAATAGTCGCGTATTCCTTAGCCATCAACCTTAATTCCTCCTTTTTTTTCTTCTTTTTTCTTTATTTTACAGTTCATAGAATATATACAATAAACAAAGTATAAGGTATATAATAGGATGCTAATGCGTAAAAAATACATTATTAAACATTATAATTTAAATTTTTAGCATCCGAGCTGAAAAATCTTAAAAATATATATCAATTAAAAGGACATAAAATCGAAATGACAAAAGTAAACGAAAAAACACGGAAAATTATAAAAAGTCTATTTGTAGTTTCTAAATTTCTTTAAAAGCTTATTTATGGCGTCATTATAAAACAGGGACCGGAAGGGAAGTATCAGATTTCATCGGCGGCTAGTGTCCACGAATCACCAAAGACGGAAGGAATTTTGAGGTCCAAAGCGCCGTACCTCGCCGCAGCAGAAAGAATATTGACCTCAGCTCTGAAGCTTGCAGAGGATGATATATTGTTAATCGTTTGGCTATTAAAGCCTTGACAGAAAGAAGGGCATTGTTAATTGCTTTCAGTCGTGAGGAATTCTCACGACCTCCAACTCCAATAATATTGAAGCCTTGATGTATTTCTCTGCATTTTCACCATCCATTCCTCGTACATTTAGTTTCAGAAATTGCATTAAAATTTGAACAGCCTGGCACCCAACAAAAGCATGAATTACGGAGTTATATAAAATACCACAGTCCTTACAAGGTAGATAAAACTTAATAAGCTCTGCAGAAATCACAGCTGAGCTGTGAATTTTTCCCCGTCAGCTATTCCACAGACAGACCTCATGATCTTCCTTTTCCAACTTTCCGGAAGTTTCAGACTGTATTCCTCCTTTTTGCTATTTTAATATAAAATTCAAACCGTTTAAGTCTCTAAATATATATATATATATATGAGTAATTCGCGTAGGTCCATCTGTATTAATAATGGTCCAAAAATATACGAGCATTCATATCGCATTCGATCTATTTTTTTAACACTTCGAAAAGCCATAAAATTAAAATGTCATGCATTAAAATTAAGGTAAATACGTAACAAATATGCAAATTAACATCAAAAACACACCAAATAAACATCGATAATGTACTTTAATTAGCTAACTTGATCCTGTATTCCCTCTTAACTTTTACGAATAATTGCAATTATTGTTCGTATGAAACGTATATATAACTTATCAGCCTTAACTGCTATGCAAATTGTCTTCTTGGGCCTTCTGCAAAGCTATGGTTGTACAATATATAAGTAGTTTGTATTGCTGTTGTTGTTAATATCAGGCATTAATGAGGATGGTGGTGATTGCCTCCTCCTCCTCCTCCTCTCTTTGACTCACACCCAGCCTCCTCATTAAGCTCCCTTTATCTAACCATCTATCACACTCCTTTAAAAATACATAAATTACTGCAAGGCATGAAAATAATAAAAAATATATATATATATTACTAAAGACTCGATAAAAGGCCCCCCGGCTAATTTGATTAGGCGTTCACCCGGAGATAAAGGGAAGAAGAAGAACAAAAAAGCCCCCATCGAAATTTATGATTCAAACCGCCGCCTTTTTCTTTTGATAATGGCAAATAAATATACACATAGTACAAGAAGAAGAGGTGGGATGAAGCGAGTGAGTGGTGTGCTAGGCTTTTTATAGCATATCATAAGAGGAGGAGAGCTAGTTGTAGTAGTAGTAGTAGTCTGCCCCACAATTTTCTCCCTATATATGTATGTGTAATAAACCTCATAAAGCCATTATTAGACTCATATAACAAGAGCCATTGATGCTAACTTCTATCAAAAGAGACGCTGAGCTTCTTTAAAGCTTTTTTAAGTGAGTATTTGACTGATCATATCAATAGCATCTTAATAAGATCAACTTTCAACTGCTCTTGTATGGATACCGTTACATAACTTTACCTTTTGATATTCGTCGTCTTTTTTTTGTTGTATAGAAGAGTAAATAAACAGTATCCTGGAAAAATGAGATAATTGTATCAAGGTTTTTTTTTTTGCATGGCCAACAAGTATAAACATAAATTATCTATGGTTCTTAGACCTTTATGGTTCAAATATTTACCATAATTTGATGTTATACTGGAGGATGCCTTCAAAAATGGCCGTGGACGACTATCTACAGCATCGAAGATGTTGACACAGTGCACCAGTTCCTCCTCGATGCATTACGGAGGCCCTCAACGAGGTAGCTCCCATTAAGACCATCAAAGTGAAGACAGGAAGGAGCTTATACCTGGCGTCAGACACCCTCGAACTCATGAGAAAGAGAGACAGAGCCTCTGGGAGCGAATACCGTCGGATCCGCAACCAAGTCTCATCCTTGGTTAAACGGGACCAGATTTGCACGAATATGGGCGAATTTCGAAAGAGTCCCAATAACCCTAAGGTACTATGGCGCCTTGCAAACGAGGATTGGCAAATCAAGCGTCTCCCTCCCGGCTTCGCTCGAGGTGAATGGAATCTCTACGATGGACAATGCAGAGACTGCGACTGCCGTAAATAAGTTTTATATAGATAAAGTTATTAAACTGCGGCACGGCCTCCCCTCGTTGAAACCCCCACCGTCATCGTGGCCCAAGTCATCTGCACCATTCTCCTTCTCCTTTGCAAGCGCTGGTAAGATTGCTAAGGTCGTCAAAGCCATGAGGGCCACCGAAGCCTTGGGGCGTCGACGGGATCCCCGTCTCCGTCCTCAAGAAAGGCATTGAGGTGCTTGCCGGACCAATATCGCACCTTGTAAACCGATCTTTGGCGTCCGGAACAGTTCCCACGGCTCTCAAATTGTCGAACGTGTTACCCATTTATAAGGGCAAGGCAAGTCTGCTGCTGATCCTGCATCATACAGACCCGTCTGCATCCTGCCGGCACTCTCCAAGATACTAGAGACCGTCGTAAAGACCGACTTCGAGATCCATCTGGCCAAGACGGAGGCTCTTCCGAACACCCAGTTCGGATTCAGGAGGGGCCACTCGACCACAACTGCGTTGGCCACTGCCCATGCAAAGTGGTTGAAAGCCGAGCAGAGAGGGAAGGTTGTAGGGGTCCTCGGCTTTGACCTCTCTGCTGCTTTCGACACAGTTGACCAGCTACAGTTGTTGCCGAAGCTGAAGAAGCTTGGGATCGAGGGCATGCAACTGGAGTGGTTCAAGTCATACCTCTCTGGCGGATCACAGCGTGTGGTGTGGAATGGCGCCGAGTCCGACTTCCTGAACGTTAAGTATGGTGTGAGGCAAGGTTCCATCCTAGGTCCGATCCTCTACCTTGTCCTGGTTGCGGACGTCACCTCCTGCGTTGGCATTGGAGACGAGGAAAATAGGAGTTACGCGGACGATTTCTTCCTATGGGCTGTCGGTGATTCACTTGAGGAAGTTGGGCTCTTGTTAGAGACGAAGGCGGATGCCTTCTCTAAATATGCAGGGGGGAATGGTCTCGTCCTTAACGCCGCCAAGACCCAATTCATGATTGGGGGCAAAGCCAAGAAGAAAGACACTTCAGCCTTCACCATCAGGGTTGGGGGCGTCGAGTTGCACCCATCCGATGAGATTGAGTTCCTTGGGGTCAAGTTCGACTCAGACTTCACCACCGCACCCCACAATGCCTACGTGGTAAAGGCAGCAAAACAACGGGCAGCACTCATCTCAAGGTTGGCCGTTCATATTCCGAGAGGAAAATACCTTCGGCAACTGGCCAGGGGGCTTATGGTTGGTAAGCTCTCGTATGCAGCCGCGGTCGTTACGACACCTAGGTTTGATGATAAGAATAAGGAGCCGGATGCCGCACACAGGGCCGTCCAGGTCGCCATCAATGACGTGGCAAGGAGCATCACCGGTTGCAGGAGACGGGACCACATTCGGATCGAGGATCTCCTTAGGAGTGCAAAAATTCCCTCCCTCAACGAGATAACCGTCATGGCTGTGGCAGTAGAGACCTGGAAGTGCTTCC
This sequence comes from Caligus rogercresseyi, assembly GCA_013387185.1. NCBI lineage: Eukaryota > Metazoa > Arthropoda > Copepoda > Siphonostomatoida > Caligidae > Caligus > Caligus rogercresseyi. Next base: position 21,474,942 of record CP045900.1, on the reverse strand, counting down.
ACTCCAACGATGGGGGATGTGGTGCCAGAAACCCCATTGGCGATCTCGTCTTCCCAACCCCAAAGAGACCGACGAGGTCTACGACTTCGGTGGCGTGTCCATTAAGGGGCGGCACAGACACATTTGCGTCCCACGCAGTGTCTGTGTGGAACAATTTTGAGTCCCTGAGGTCCGCCAGGACACTAGCTGCGGCAAGGGACGTAGCCAGGACCATTGGCCGCAGTACCCCAATTTAGGGGGATTTATTATTTATTTTAGTATTTTTAATTTTATACGTGTTTTTAATGTTTATATATATGTATATGTGTTTATACACAGGAATGATTTGTTTTAATTTATATATTTTTTTTAATTTATTTTATATTATTATAGCTTAAACGGACCAGCAAATAGCTGATTATTTAAATCAAATAAAGGATTACACTTTACATGCATGTAATATGTTTCTTGACATCATAAGAAATATATGTGAAAATATATAATAATTAGTTCTAATAAAAGTATGAAAATTCAGGAATAATCTATCTGATATCATTTATATTCATAATATTAAGAAACCTCTATTCCGGTGTTGGATTTATAACCATTTCTATGCCCTTATATGGTAATACAATATCTTTGTAATATGGTATAATTATGTGTATTCTGTGAGAAATCCTATTTCGAGTGGAATCGACTGGCTTCGTGAAGTTGGGACGAATTATTTCTCCCTAACCGTCCGGAATAATAGCATGAACGATCTCTTAGATCACATTGGTGTTCAATGGAACTATATACCTAGGCTGAAATGTAAAATATTATTTCTCCGGTGCTATGTTTTAGTGCCACGTTTTCTAAATATAAAAATTATTTAGAGATTATTTTTTATATTTAATATAAGCCCTCCTAACTCCTGTTTAATTTTTTTTTTTTTGGTTCCCTTCAACTGATTTTTTTTAATAATAAAAGTTTTACCGATCACTTTAAACATTCTTTCTTATAATGCAAAATTTTTCACGATAATCCTGCCATAATGTTTGATACTAGTTCGATACTAAAGGAAATGTTTTAAAAGGCTTAATTAGAACTGAAACAAAGAAGGTGTTACGCACAAAACCCATGTAACTCTCTAGGCTGATCCTGAAGATATAGACTCGCCTCAAATAAATAATAAATACTAAGGATTTTCTTTAAGGTACAAAGAAACATTCTTTTGTCAACGGGCAACTCATTCTTTTGTACACGTCAGTGAGGATATACTTATTGTCAATGAAGATAAAACAAGAACATCAATATTTTTGCACTGACTGATAAGGAATTGTTGCATTTTATAAATAATAATAATAACTAGAGGCATATATACACTCAGAGAGTGCAAACCTCCGCCGTCACGGGGTCCTTATGAGCCTTCCGAGGCGGATTTTTCACGACTGGGGCGGCGTAGAGGGACGGGGGAGGTTCCCCTCAACGGAAATTCCGAGAGGAAGAAGCTCCCGGCACCCGATTTTGCAGCACAGCGACATCTATTGGCAGAGTAGGCTAACGTGCAATATTTATTAGTATTTAGCTCGTTTTTGCATCTTAATTCTGCACTCAGAGATGCCAAAATTTAATCACTTGTTCCTTTTGGCATTTCCAACAACTCCACAAGTTTCAATCTGAATTCGTTGCGTACTTTTTGAGTTATCCTGCTGACAAACCAACCAACAAACCAACGCAGTGAAACAATACCTCCTTCGGCGGAGGTAAATAATAAGTGATATTCGAGGAGTTCAGTCAACGGGTTCCTAATGTATTTTATCAAAGCCCATGACAAGATTCTACTGGGTAGATGTCTTAACCATAAGTATATGTTCATATCTCAGCAACCACGAGTAAAGTGATGTTTATCTCTTAGGGCAACCGGCTTTTCATTATTCACACTCATATTTCGCGTTTAAGTGGAAAACATCGTTTGGATAACTCCAACATAGCTTTAAATATATAATAGCTCATGTGTTTTCTACTTCCATCAACTTATGCTTTAATGCAACCAACGCCAAGAAATAAATATCTCTAATTATGGATTTGACTAGATTCCCGTCAGGCACAGTTTGTAAGTAGCTGTGTAGATATTTAGTCGTCTTCATTCAAATGACTGTTACTACGCACGTACAATTATTAGCAATGGCTGTAATCATCAAAGCTATATCTTCATTGTCTTTGTTATTTTTACAATTAGATACAAAGGAATGAATGGATTTGAATGCTTATTAATCTCTTCATCAAAGTTCTATTCAATTTTTGTCATAAAACTACATTAGAGGCCTTCATTAACAATAAATGCTATTCGTTGGTAAAAATGTGGATAATATCATCATAATCATGACTCAGGTAATCTTTTTTTAAATATGTACCAACGTAGGCGTCTCTTTCGAGATTGGATATATATAGGTATATATATATATATATACCGGTGCGGGACGGAAATTGCAACACTTACCTAGTATATTGTTTACACCCCTCTGTGTCTGTTAAAAGATTCGACCAGAAAAATTTAAAAAATAAAAGCATTAATATAACTCTTATTTAACTTTTTTATTCTATGTATCCGCCCTTAACAGCATCAACAACAACCTCCAGATGGGACCTGAAGGCCTGACAGAGGGACCGTATGTAATGAGCGTCCATTCCATCTCATGTTTATCAACGGAGGCCTTCATGGTTTCAATATTGGGTGACGTATTCTACAGGCCCTAGCCTGTACATGCGGCCAAAAAGAAAATTCCGAAGGGCTTACATCAGGGCTGCATGGAGCTACTTTTCCTAGCCCCAAAAAGGGATGCTCTCTGACAAACAAAATTGGGTGGATTTTGCTGTAAGGGCTGGTGTTCCATCCTGTTGGAGCCCCACTTCTTGGTTTGGAAATGTTACCTGAACCCAGGGCAAAAGTGCAGCTCTTCATGTACGCGGCTGCAATAAAGCGAAACCTTCGGGGAAACCAAATCAATGGCATTACGTCCTCTAATGAGCTACAAAGACCAGAAAAATGGCTGAGGCTGGATGTTTGATAGTGGAAGTTGTTTGAAGGTCTTCATCAACATCTTCAAAGGTCACAAACCGGTCATTTCTTTTATTTCAGACCTGATCCACAGTCCAGGTATTTTCATCAATGAAGATGATTATCCTTCCAACTGGTTCAGATTTCAGGTCATTGATCAGACCCTTGCAACGTTGGAGATGAGTCACTTTGATTTGAGGTGTCAATAATGGCCTCTCCAACATCACTAGGGACTTGCCACCACACTCCTTGCAGTCATTCCGACCGTACTCTTATCAGCACCAAGGACCTTTGGATACATCACAACATCGATTGTGGTTTCAATTTGTACTTGCCACCACTCCCAGATTTCCTTTCGACCCCCTTGGTTAATGTCCAGCTTTTTGTTGAGGCAGTAAATGGTCGATCTCGCCACGTTCAGTTGCTTCGCAATCTCAGATGGAGTCTTACCCGCGCCAAGAAACCTCGACACTTGAACTCTACGGTCTTGTTCCATCTCTCTGCTTATCTCAGAGGAAAATGATGTAAACATAAAAGCATAAACATAACCACTGCTACCGAAGTTATTTAGCAAAACATTTTGTTCGACACCTCTCGTAATCTCAAATCAAATTTTTGAAAGTGTTGCATTTCCGTCCCGCACCCGGTATATATATATACAAACAAAAAATGGAGAGCAACATCTCTGTGTGCGTTAAGGCGTGTGTTCAACTCTCAATGTGGGGGCACAGGTTCGAATCCTGAGAGGGGATGGTCATTTTGATCTACCTCATTGATAAGACCCTAGGCTCGATAGACTTATTTTCATGCTATAATGCTAATTTATATCCTCTCGATACTGCAATTCTTTCGAATCATATATCCAAAAATTGGTCCCAACCTCGCGAGAGTAGCAATATAAACAAATGGATAAAAGAGATAGATGGCTATCAAGTAAAGAGAGAATATTTTATCATCATTGATAATTCCTTCGTACGTTTATGTTACATTATTGATTTTTTTAAATAATTCATTGATTTTCAAATTAGTGATGTTGCACTCTTAAAAACTGTCTCGTCTATATATCCTACAAAAACTTTATTTTACTTCTAAGAGACGCTGTCTTATTATAACTTCTAGTCATTTATCCAATGCCGTTATTGTATTTATGTGATAAGTTTTGTCTATGGGACCCATTTGCAGCAATCAAATTTAAGCAATCGATAGCGAAGGAGAAACGTATGTACTTTGATGATTTACTACGTCCCACTCTTTCCCTGATGAAAAATCTGTGATTCGAGGGATTGCCTGCATATAACAATACAATACAACAATTGATGTGTTGTACACACCTATCGTCTAGATAGGTAGCAGTTGTCCCTTAACAATGACTTCATGGACTATTTCAACCAACAGGAGAATAAATTTTCACTTTTTTTGACAAATGACTAAAGATATAGCGATTTGCAGTCTCTTCAGCGACGGCTTGGCTGATAAGGGAAAACAAAAAAAAACTGGAGTTTTTCATCACTCCCCAACGATATACAACAAGCTATGAATTAAAGGTGAAATCCTTTGCTTGTTTGCATTGTTTATAACTTAATGTACATATATTGTTTTTTTATTTTGTGTGCTTTAATTCATTGTAAATATGTTTATCAAGGAAGATCTCAAAGAACTTTGAGGATGGCAATCATGTCTCGACTCTGTATGTTGCATAGAGATATAAGATATAGAGAGCTTATTCCCTTCAATAGCAGAGCCACCTCTCGTTCAGCTGTTGCCTGTGTTCAATATAAACCAAGTAATTTGATGTACGTCATCGTAAGCTGATCATAGAGATAGAATCTATCTCTATGATCAGCTTACGATGACGTAGGTCAAATACTTTGTTCATATTGGACAAACAGAATACAGCTGAAGGGAATAAGCTCTCCATATCTTTTTATCTCTATGGTATGTTTTGAGCCTTTATATCAATCTCGTGAAAAGATACCGGGATTCAT
>CP045900.1:21456922-21469838 GCA_013387185.1 Caligus rogercresseyi | reverse complement strand
TTTTTCTTTTAGTTTAGTCATTTCGGTTTTATGTGTTTTTAATTGGTATATATTTTTAATATTGTTCAGCTCGGATGCTAAAAATTTAAACTTAATGTTTAATAATGTATTCTTTACGCATTAGCATCTTATTACATATCTTATCCTTTGTTTATTGTATATATTCATGAACTGTGAATACAGCAAAAACGAGTCTATTGGGTATCATTGTCCATTAGCTTTAGAGCAAACCATGTGTATTTTATACATACCTATGTGTTTACTTTGTACCACAAACTTTTTTTTCTCTCTCCTTCTTCTTTTTTTCTTGAGTGCATCTTAAAGCACTTTCATACAATTTTAAAGAGTTTCTTCCAAAGAAAAAATAAGGAAAAAAATAAAGAATGAAGAAAAAAAATCAAGAGTCCCTTATTTTCTTTGATATAACTTTTTTTTTTCCTTCTTTACTCCTCTTTTCATCTCTCTCTCTCTCTATTAAAACTGCCAAAGAGCTATATCCTTACCATTAAGCGTTAATGGGAAAAATAAGAAAAATCCAGGAAAAAGAGAAAAATTCTTAAATAATTTAAAGTCATCAGTTAACCAAACAATTAAAGAGTGTTTTTTCATCATCTTATTTACGATGAGGAGAGTTGTTGGCTTTTTATATGTAACGTGGAGGGAAAAAGAGGGGACATTTCTTCAAAAGTCATACTTGGTCACAAGAAGAGTCAGAAAACAACAAGAAAGGTTCCATAACTTCTTAGCTGCATAAAAATTAAAGTTCTAAGGCTTTTTTTTAAATAATAAAACACTTTTATCTAATTTCAAATGCGAAAAAAATTAAGATCAGATAAAAAAAACAGAAACGAATAGTATTAATCATAAAATGTTATTCTAGACATTTAAACTCTCCTAAAGCAGGTAACGATGCCTGTAGGGATGTGTCTACCTTGCGATCTGCAAGCGTAAATCACTCTCAGCACTTTTGCAATGCAGGCTCCATTTTCTATTTTGACGGATATTAGGAGATGTCGCGATGGGCCAATCCTTTTTGGACGATAAAACCCCCAGTTTGACAATAGCGCCTTCGTTTACTTGGATCACTAAAGGGTGGACGAAGGAGCAGTTATAGAACAAATGTTCTGACGTTTCTTCTTCAAGGTGGCAAAAGGAGACTTAGTCGAGTCCGAGGACTTGAAAGTTCTAGGTTTTTTTCATTGGAAAGCATTTGTCCTAATATTATCTTTTAATATTTGTTTTAAATTAACATAAAATAAATGTAATTAAATACAGAGTGATGAGACGCCAACTCACTTGTTGCTGAATGTGATTTTTTATGTCTTAAGGGGGATGATGGCTCAAAATACTTTATCTACATCCTCCTGAGCTAAGCAGATACCAGCAACTCTTAAGAATGTAACATTGCTTACTACCTGTTTGGCTTCTTCCCGAGATAGAATGATTAACATCATGGTTAAAACGTTGTGTGTTCTAGGAACACGATCGTTAATTCGATTCCGCCTTGGATTCAAGATTTCGACTTCAATTCGTACTCTTGGACCTACCCTCAAACAAACATAACGTAATTAAAACTAGAGCATATATACACTCAGAGAGTGCAAACCTCCGCCGTCACGGGGTCCTTATGAGCCTTCCGAGGCGGATTTTTCACGACTGGGGCGGCGTAGAGGACGGGGGAGGGTTCCCCTCGACGGAAATTCCGAGAGGAAGACGCTCCCAGCACCCGATTTCACAGCACAGCGACATCTATTGGCAGAGTAGGCTAACTTGAAATATTTAGTAGTATTTAGCTCATTTTGCATCTTAATTCTGCACTCAGAGATGCAAAATTTAATCACTTGTTCCTTGGGCATTTCCAATAACTCCACAAAGTTTCATCTGAATCTGTTCCGTACTTTTTGAGTATCCTGCTGACAAACCAACCAACAAACCAACGCCAGTGAAAACAATACCTCCTTCGGCGGAGTAAATATGTGTTACATTATAAGAAAATATTATGTGTCTTTTTTGTATCGGATAAATTTTGGTTAAAATCTAAGGTTATAATATGATCCAAATGCATTAGAGATGTAACATTGGGCTCTGAGGGTTAAAAATAATACTCCATTTGGACACTTTTATGTTATAAAGTGACTGCTATTCAGAGTGAAGACACCTCTGATTTCATTTTTTGGACACTACTGTTGGATACATACATGTTCTTTGTTATACGATCAAAATCTGGTCGACTATCGAATTATAATACTCCAAAGTTTATTTATATCAGAAATGATGTTATTATATAGAACCATAAGGTCAAAAAATCTTATTTATAAGCAGGAGTTCATTTGGATTTTCATTTTTGAATAGGAATTTAAATGATTGTCTTCAGTCTCCAAGCAGGAAACCTTTCGTTTAATGTGTTTCTGTAAAAACATATTTAACCCAACTTCACCTTTGAAACTAAGTGATTTCACTTTATATGTCACCACAAATGCCTGTATAGAAATACATATAATCAACCATTATCCTTCGTTCTGATCAAAAAAGATCTAATATTCAATTCATTCAATTTGTTGTAATATCACTTTGTTTTCGTAATGTCCTAATGAAAAAATAAATATTATTTTCAGGAAACGACCGAGTACCCGGCCCAGTCAGAGTCCCGGCTGTTTTTGAGCGTCCTAGCCGGCCCGGTGTCCCGGTTTTTTAGACACCGGGCCAGGACTTAAATATTTTTTTGTGTGAGGACGTTTTTTTAAGGAATTTCGAAAAAAAAACGTCCTCACTTTTTTTGGCTAGTCTTTCTCAAAAAAGAGACTTTTTGAGACTTTTTAATATTAATTCTCAACAATCAAATTTGAAAATCTTAAGTCCGGCGAAAAAGGTGTCCCGGTCGAATCCTGATTATTTTGTTCTTTCTCAAAAGAAACTGCCTTTGTCTTTATTATTTATTATTATTTTTATTATTTATTATTATTTTAATATAAAGTAGTTGTCATTATGCATAAAAGCAGCATTTTACTCGGGACTGTTGAGGTATAAATATCAATTCAGAATAAAATATATCAAGGGACTGCGATAGCTCATTGTTTTCAGGGGTGTTCAATGTTCAGGGTGCAGGTTCGAATCCCGAGAGAGGAAGGCCATTATTGCCAACTTCATCGATAAGATCCTAGGTTATATGGTCTAATTTTAACGCTATAATGCTTATTATATCCAGTCGGATGCAATTCTATCCAACCATATAAGAAAAAATATCATCCTTAAGAACACAAATAGTTTCCATTTATAGCCCTCGCATGACGTCATAGTCGAATCCTTTGAAGTGACTCCTCCAATATGACCTAATATTATTAATGGAATACATTCACTTCTCATACTCAGGGAAATAAAGATTTATTATTTTATCATAAATGCCGATAAATAGACCATCAATTTGAATATTATATGTAGAAAAAAAAAATACAAGAGCAGAAAAAATATGTTTTTTTGTGAGTTGATGAGAAGCATAGAGATATAAAGGCATAGAGAGATTATTCCCTTCAATAACAGAGAATCATCGTTCAGCTGTCGCCGATGCCCAATATAAGCAAATAATTTGATCTATGTCATCGTAAGTTGATCATAGAGATAAAGAGATTTGTTTATATTGGGAATTATAACGTATTTCTTTGAAGAGTCCAATAAGCTCTCTATGTCTTTATATCTCTATGGTGAGAAGTAGTATTGTCCTAATTCCTCGATATCTATGTTACCACTTGCTTTGAGGAGTATGCACATCTTTCATGCGAGAGATCCCCTGGCTCCAACTATGTAGATTGTCTCCTCGTCAACATTGCGTTTCAGCCTCTATTTCTTACCTATTGTATTTGTCTGTCGAATATTAGAATCGAGATATATCTTTAATAGTTTTTTTGGAACATTGTTTATAAGATTAAACATAATTTTTAGTTATGAAATTTTAGATGGATTTTTCCAACATACATCTTTATTTCATTATCTTTCATTCCATCGAGGAACACCATTGTCTAAGTAGTAACGTTGATCACATATGTAATATAGCTTATGAACTTGATAACTGAAGATGGTTGGCTTATTAAATAGTATTGAATTAACAAAATAAATGTCGATATACTTGGATGTTAATTGTTCCTTTATCAAAAAAATATAATCATTTCGGATTTAATTTCAACCTCCCATATCAGAATATGCACGTTGCAAAAAACGATTTTATTGTCTAATGTAATCTCTAGGAACATATTAGCAATATTACCTGGAAGCAATAGATATATAACTTTAAATATATAAATAGTCTTGTTTTTAAGCATTTATAAGGTTATTTACCTTTTATGTGTTACACCCCATTGTTTTATCGTGACTTTTTTTTACTTGAGGGATGTTGAATCAATTACCAAGTCTAGGCAGTATCTTGATTGATTGGAGGCGTTGGCGTGAAGTCGTGTTTATCTACTATATTTGGTTATTTGTACTCATCCATTTAAAAGGTCTTGAACCTCATGTAAAATATAGAGTCATGTAAAGTAAGAGATTTATAACCTTTTATGAAAAAAAGAAACGATTCTTAATCAGTTATTTGTGCTCTGAGTCTTTACGGTTTTCGAAAATGGAGTCTTGCGCCTTGTTTGTTTACAACGTTTAGTATTTTTTTTTAATAAACAAACTAAATAATTTGTCTCCTTCGACGACATTTTCTCCAAATTACGCCATATCAGTTATTGATCTCTCCAAAAGAAGCTCTTTTGTTGTTTACTATTATGTTCATTTTTTGAACAATAATGTTCATATATGTTTTTTACGTAGGTGTCCAGATTTGATTTTTTATGATATCTGTATGGTTTTATTGTATTTTTATTCTACAACATTTTATTTTGCAATAACAAATAAAATTATTTTAACCTTCAGACAAACATCTTTTGACTGACATAAATTTTCATTATTTTATTCCTGAAACGTAAACTGTATTAAAATAATGTATAAAGTTAGGAATTACGGAAAAAAAGGTCTACGGGCGGTGGGTTGAAACCGAAGTATGTCATGATTTCGACAAGGGGAACCCGAGAACTATTAAATGCTTATTTGACCCCCCCCCCCCCCCCCAGTCAAGCATATTTTTGACTAATTATAATCCCTTCTAGATTTTATCCTTAGCTTTTTATGATTTTGTATATTAGAATAAAAAATTGGAAAATAAAGTACTTACCCATAAACATCTAAAAAAGTCGAGCTTGTGATTTAAAAAATGTGATTTGGGAAAGGGTGTCCGTCATTTTTGCGATGAAAGTACGTCTGAATAAATTTAGCCCTCAATTATTATCAGAGGATTTAATTAACTTACTTCCTATGAACTTTAATCTTAATCGAATAAAAATTAGTTTATAACACACAAATACAGCTTTATATTTTGTGAGTAAAAAAAACCATATTATTAAATATGTATTATTACATATTTGTTATTTAAACACCACTTATCACTTTTCGGGTTAAGATTATTCAAAAGTGATTATTTCATCACGAAATAACTACAATTCGATCTTCAAATGAGACTAAACACAAATAACCAAACGAATCTCTTTTGCCTCTTCGGCTGTAAATGTAAATCTGGGCTAATTACAAAGGTTTATTTCTCAAAGTGTAAACTAAGTATAAGAGATGTAAGGAATAAAAACAAGTTATCATTGTATAATTTTGTATTATTTTATTCAATGTGACTGACCTGGGAGGCAATCACTTTCTCAATCCTGACCCTGAAGTGCGTGCAGACATTTTTATAATCTGCAGCGGAGATCCTCTCCCACTCCTTCTGTCCTGGCTGCTTTGATGCTTTGAGCAGACCTCCCTATCTAACTTTGCCTAGAAAAAGTAATACATAGGATTGCAATCAGGAAAGTTAGAGGGCTATTTCTTGGAGACCAAAAGTCGTTAAAGTTGTTCGTCCTGATGAGCTCTTGACTGATATTGGAAGTGTGGTAGACGTCAGAGTCATGTTGCCAATCGTATGGATCATTCGTATTGCCTGATCCGGTGGTATCACAGTGGACCTTAATCACTCCACGTACAATGTCGAATTGGCCCCTTCTTCATTCTTCAAGAAGAATGGTGGTACGATCTTTCCTGTTCTGGTTATGACGTCCAAGACCTTGATGGAGCTGGAGCTACACATGGGGGATATTGTCCTTCGACATGGACAGGTCATCCATCTGTCGTTTTAAGAGTTCCTTTTACGGTCCTTGGTGAATAATTTATCATACGAAAAAATAATGGTGCCACCAACATGGTCCGTCTGAAACTAAAAAAATAGAGTTTGCAGTGGGCTAACCTAACCTGAATAATTAAATGATTAACAGACAAATTAAAGAAGTTCATACCAAGCTCCCTCAATGCTTTTTGGATAATGCTACGAGCCATATTCTTATTCCTGGTAAAGTTGGCTGATTCTAAGATGAATCAGCAGTCATGGCATTCTTCATGCCTGCCAGAAACCTAAGAGTGACTTTAAGATCCCTTCTGCCACTATTTGAGGATCTTCTCTTGTACTTTTGAATCTGGTGTTTATATGTAGATAGTGATCCTAGCTTATCCTGTAAGCTTGATGATTGCTGCTGCTCCATGTCCTGCATTAACGAGTTCGATGACAGTGGACGTTTTTGTGCATGCTTTAAGTGTTCATTTTGATTTACAAAAACGAAATGATATTGTTCTAAAGAATACTAATAATTATTTAGGGACTTTGATGTGTACTCAGTTCAAGGATAACATATTTTTTGTTTTTGGATGTATCTCAGCATTCCAGTATATATTCTTAGTTAATGTATCATTGTAATAATCTACGGATATTATAATATCTTAGGACATCTTGTGAAAAAATTATCCTCTACAAGCCCTGACAGTTCTTTTTTCCTTCTCTTAATTGGCAAATTAACTATAGTTGTAACAGGTTGACACTTAAAATTGCCTTGCATCTAAATAATTAGTCATGATGCTCTAATGAATAAAGTGAAAAATCTTTCCGTCCTTTATTATTTTAATGGAGCCAAAAGTAAAACAAATATTATTAAAATATTTTTTGTTAGTTCGTTTGTATTTATATTCTTAAAAAATGAGTGTCTCTTTATATATAATGAGTAAAGATGCTGTTGCTAAAGTAATTAAGGTCTTACTTATTTATAAAAAAATACACCATCTGTTTAAAAGAAATTTAGAGTGTCCTTGTTGTCTTAAAAAGTATAAAGAGCATCATATAATAAATTAGAAAGCATAAGTGAATATTTCATATATGTTTAATTGGGTCCATTAGATATTTTTTAAATCGTAAAGGTAAATAATGAGATCCTTTATATAAACACATTACTCTGCACTTATAACTAGAGGCATATATACACTCAGAGAGTGCAAACCTCCGCCGTCACGGGGTCCTTATGAGCCTTCCGAGACGGATTTTTCACGACTGGGGCGGCGCAGAGGGCCGGGGGAGGGTTCCCCTCGACGAAATTCCGAGAGAAAGACGCTCCCGGCACCCAATTTCACAGCACAGCGACATCTATTGGCAGAGTAGGATAACTTGAAATATTTATTAGTATTTAGCTCATTTTGCATCTTAATTCTGCACTCAGAGATGCCAAAATGTAATCACTTGTTTCTTTTGGCTTTCCAACAACTCCACAAAGTTTCATCTGAATCCGTTCCGTACTTTTTGAGTTATTCTGCTGACAAACCAACAAACAAACCAACGCCAGTGAAAACAATACCTCCTTCGGCGGAGGTAAATATAATAAAATTAGATATGGGAGTCCACAATGACAACGGTTAAAGATTTATAATAAAAGTTCTTCTAATTTCATTGACTATATTTCAAAACTATGTTAGATAAACAGATTAAGGGCCTTCTTATGGAATATCCTATACTTTTGAAAACCCTTTAAAAATTATGATGACTATTATGAACCCAAGACAGAGAAGTCAATTGGTCTAAAATAAAAAAACGATTTATTGATACAAAAAAATGATCCAAAATAAGAATAGTTTTTAAAGTAAAAATTGATATAAAAATATTATTTATATGTATTTTTAACACATACTAAACACTTTTTTTAAGAATCACAATGACTAAAAATATATAATTCAAATTGCACTGTGTTTTATTGTTATTATTGAATGTGATTGCTTAATGTTTAATAATTACCTGCAATTAAAAAAGATGAATAAAAAGATACAAATCTCTTTAACTATTTTGCAGAGCGTATATCTAAACAATGTTAAATAATATAAAATAAATAAACTAGAGTATTTAAAGTTTTATCAGCAATGTTCATTAGGAAATATATAAATATATATATATATATATATATATATATATACATATAATATATATATATATATATACACTCATTAATAGCAAAGAAATAATTAAATGATGCCATATTAATTTTTTACACGCTCTGCAAACATAAATGCTTATTTTAATGTTGGTTGGCGATAAACACGTCCTCACTGACGATAACATGCACAAAAATAAAAAATAACAATTGCAGAATATTTGTTAAGACTGTGAGGAAGCCCATAAAAATATTTAGCGATATGTTTTTCTTCAATCAATTTGCCGAATGTGTTATATTTATTCCTTCAACTCAAGGAGTTGAAAGAAGAATTCATTTTTACGTCAATATGAGTTATGATGGTTGGATAGGCTGTGGCCTATTTATCATAAATGTATAAATACTCAACTAACTATATATACATATACACACATACCTTTTGAGGGGTAAAAAGTACAACTTTTTGCCCATGTACATACTCAATATACGTTTATATATACATACACCCATATATATATATATATATCTTTAAGCTTTTACAAAGAGATAATGTACTATACCTACGATCAATTGGATGATATACATAGATATATAAAACTCCAAGATGGACTTTGGATAAAAGTAAGGAATCAATCAAAAAGAAGGGAGCTAAAGGAAACAGCTTTTGAATAACTGAATGATCACTCGTCATGATCAGAAGAAGCAGTTTCTCTTAATGGGTATTAAAAGGGACTATCTGGGTTATTTTCTTCAATCGATCAAGATGGCTACGACTACTTCCATAAAGAGTTTATTTGTGTATACAAGGCTTTAGTGGAACAAACAATATGAGTTATTTTACCCATAACTACTGAATATATTTTCTTATTGCACTATATATATATATACATAAGTTATACATGTTGGTATTCCAAAAAATAATAATGCCATCATTAAAAACATGGGATTATCTATGTGGGGATATTGATTACTTAATCAACATTTTATTTAATGATATAAAATGCTATATTAAGTGATTGGTTGTTATTGTTGTATAACAATTTTGTTTTATTTTCAAAAGTAAGCCTTTCCAATTCAACATTGAACATTTTTTGGTTGGCAATGCCTGGAAAACAGTTTGTACTTACAATAAGATATAACAAATACTATACAGCATTATGTATAAAAGAATATGTTCGTTAATTAAAACAAAAATGTATATGAAGGTTCACTTTTTCAAAAAAATAATGAAGAATTTTACTATGATATAAGTAGATATGTGGGCGTTCGCAACCTTAACGCTCGTTTTTTCACCCGTTCGATTTGAAAAAAATCCGTTCTGGCGTTCATCCGTTCGTTTTGCCGTTATTTTTTAAAATGATAAAATTTCATTATAAAAAACCGTCTTCACTTTTATCCCAGAATAACTCGCAATTATTTCAATTACACTTCTTTTTGTAAAATAAAATGTCTTCACTTTTTCTGAGTGACATAAGAAACATTGATTGAATTTCTTTTATTAAAAAAACGTCCACACTTTTGAAATAATTGAACGGACAAACGCTAACAAAAAAAAATCCGTTCGTCTGTTCATTTATATTCTGTTCAGACGTTCGATTGTCAACGTGCGTTCGCGAACGGCGTTCGTTTTTACCTTCAATCCACAACCCTTAATATATGCAAAACATTTGATTTGTATAAAAATAAGGCTCTTCAATTGTAACAAAATGTACCGTTTATGTATCGCATTGTAAATAAACATGAAGCTGTACTATTATTATATGCCTATTGAAAGTATCGAAACATGAATGGGGCTTTAATCATCTTGATAAGGAGTTCAGCGCCCTGATGTGTCAATATAGATTTGTGTGCTCTATGGTTACCCCCTATTAAAAAATCCTTCATAACAATAGTTTGTAGTGTGTGTGATTGGGATAGAAATCCCTTACCCCATCAGATGAAAAAGAACGTCTTGAAATCCATAGAATCAATTACACCAGTAGTGGTATCTGTAGTATGTTTGATATCATATACGCTTGATCGCTTTGATGAATGTTGATTCCTTTTCACATATTATTCTTTCATTTTTTTTTCCTTGATCACAGATCCACCTTCCTACCCTTCCTATTATATACGTACATTCTCTGGGTGGCATCCATTGTCAGAAGGGCCGCCGACTATTGTGTAAGTCGTCTTCTTCTCCTCCTGAACCAAATATCTATTAAATCCAATTTTTGGGATATCAATGCCAGGAGAGAGCAACAAGAGAATAATAAAAAAGTATAGGGATTCCAATGGAGTGGCCATTGTGTTTTTATCCATGAAACTGTCATTATGTGTTTCTTAATAGTAAAAAGACCTACCGTATGATTAGATTTGTTTAAAAAAGGGTCTTTGATACCGATAGAAGTAAGAAGTAGCATTCTTTGTCTATATACAAATAATTACATTTGGAGTTCAAATAAAGTAGTTTTGAAAAAAGGCTCTACTCGGATTTGTCAACTGACGTCTATGTTGATATTATGAAGGTGTGACCGCCGGGGTCACCAATGTAACAAAGGTATTAAAGGACTAACACCTTCGGTTATCTTGTCTAAACTGATCTGTAATTCGTAAGAGGGACTTCTTTTTATACCTCTTTTATAAATATAAATATTCTTTCACAATTTTTTATAAATATAAAACGGAAATGGAGGGTACATATAGGAGCAGAGAGAAGGACTCGCTTACAAAGGTACCTTTGCATGTGAATAATTAGGATATTTACATAAATTGGCATTATTGAAACAATATTAATAGTAACAACAGAATGGTTAAAAAGACAGCATTGCTTCCTTTTATTATCCGTACAATCTGGTCTCAAATGCAAGGGAACTCAATGATTTTGGAAGGGCATCAATTTTGATACTAAAAATTAAATTGAAATCAATACAATTTCTTTTAAAACAATATGTGGATTTATAAAATACATTATTCAATCCCGTTTTACTTTTTGTTTGTAGCTTGGACACGGATGTTTATAGCCTAAATTACAAATTTCCTGTTATAATTTTATATATTAGTTATATGTTTGCGTGTTATGCATTTGATTCCTAATGCAGCCATTGTACTCGGTGGCTTAATGTCTTATACTTTTAGTAGTACAACGATGAAAGAAACAAAATATGCTGGTAGAGGAGATGTGATAGTTTTAGTGGGATGATAATCAAGCGGCGTTAAGCTAAATATTATGTATATTTTTGAAAAATGCTAAAAAAAATGTGGAAAATTGAATCAGTTAGAATTTTTTTGTCTATATGGTTGGATAGAATTGTATCCGACAGATATAAATAAGTATTATAGCATTAAAATAAGTCTATCGAAACTAGGATCTTTTGAATGAGGTAGACCACAAATGACCTTCCCTTCTCGGGAGTATTCGAATCTGAGCCCCCCACAATTGAAAATTGAACACGACTAAACGCACACGGCTATCGCACTCCCTTCAATAGAATTTAATGAACTAATATGAATGACACTTCAATTACTATTTACTTAATAATCTATATATATATAATATATTTTTTTTTTTGTTAATATTTTTAATACTACTAACTGCAACATGAATAAGCTAATTGGCTTAGTAATGATACTAGTAAATGAATAAAATATCAATTATGAAAAATATTTCCTCCTGCTGCTTAAAGAACAGTAGAGTTTAAAATCATATTTTTACTTGATTGATGCTGCTGATATAATTAACATATAGGAAATTTTTTAAATGACGTAGATTAAGAAAATCCAAATTGTTCACTTAGGACTCCCTTCCTATCAAAAATTTGAGAATATATTATATATATATATATGTATATATATATATATAGTTTTTATGAGATACAACTATACAAATTAAAAAATGATACAATTGAACACAAGACTAATTTAAATTAGAAAAAGATATATTTAATATGACATTACTTATAAAATTATGAGTTAAATGAGTTAACCCACAAATTAATACATATTTAGTTAAGAGGGGCCTATGACGTTCATATTTCATTAAAAGTAAAATAACATTGCAAAAGATACAATGTGCCTTAGGGAGTGCGATAGTCGTGCGTGTTAAGGCCTGTCCAACTTTCAATGCAGTTTCGAATACTCCCAAGAGGGGATGGTCATTTTTGGGCTACCTCCTCATTGATAAGATCCTAGGTTCGAGTGACTAATTTTAATGCTATATTGATTATTTATATCCTGTCGGATACGCAATTCTATCGCACCATTAGCAAAAAAATGTTTTAAGCGGTCCGATCTATTTGACCAAAATAAGAGAATATATCATACTGACATACCGAAACTGATGGACGCAAACAGTTCTTATAGAGTATACTGCCTTGGCATAGATATCGTTGATCCAAATGTGTGTGTGGCTTTTTATTCTATCCAAGTCCATGAATATCAAATCAAAATTATGATCATCAGAGGCTTTAAAGTACAATGTTTTGTGTGAGTTTATTGTTTGCTCCTAAAGCCTTTAAAAAATATATACATATGAATAAGATAAAACAAACACTTTACAATATTATTGTATAAAATAAAATGTATTATAATTGAAACATAAGTTTATATTCAAGTACAAT